>JANIJG010006259.1:110347-186277 GCA_024611175.1 Megaceryle torquata
CAACTGCGGACGCAGGAAGGCGTCATGGTGTTGTTTGGTAAAGGAGAGGGGTGGGGAGGGTTAAAGGAAAAAGTAAAAAAAACCCCCCCTTAATTTTTTTTTTTTTTTTGTGTGGGGGGTGGGGGGGGGGGGGGGGGGCAGTGTTAGGAAATGCTATTAAACATTCCCATGTACTTTCTCTGCTCACCCTGTTGATGAACCTGAATACAGCTGGTAGTGCTCACTGTTTCTACCCCACAGGTGCACAGGTACCCACATGGGCATATCTTCAGCTTTGACGAGGGCATACTTAATCCTCAGGAGCCCCAGTCTAAGAGCAAAACCAGACCTTTTCCTTACAAGAAGCCCCCCACATCATCTCCCAAAATTTTGCAAGAACTGTCTTAATAAAACCATGAATAAGAGGAAGAGAGAGAAAAGCTCTGCTACTTCTGCTTAGATACCATCAGAAGGTATGCTTGTAACGTTAAATGGAAATAGCTCACTACTTCCACTGTCCTGCTAGAGTAGGAGCTGGTATGTTGTTTATCTTGCACCGAAGAAGTAGGCCAGTGTTTCTCAACAGGAAGGCTTGTCTGGATCCCAGACAAAGAGGGCTTAGGAACACCAGCCCTCAAATAACCTAACCACTCACTCATCCTGACCCTTTACACATTCAAGAAAATTCACCACCACAGCTGCAGATTTGCATTGAGCTTCCCCACAAAACTGTTAACTTAATCCCTGAGCAGAGATACTAGTGAGAAAAGCCAAGAATGGTTATTTTTTAGGTAACAAGAATGCCTCAAACTTTACTGGCCTTACATGACTTTTAGCTTCTCATTCCAAGCTACTGAAAAGCTTGTCTGTTTTTTAAAACTCCAGGTCATTCCTTTCTCTGTGTCCAAGTTGTTCTTCCAGTATCTTTTTAAATCGTGCGCTTGTTTCCAGTGAGTGGACTCCAAGCAACAGGAAAAACTCTGTAAGAGAGATTGTCTCCTTGCATATAAATCTTACTTTGAAAGGAGACAGTATTTTTGGAATTCAAGGGGTGGGTTTTCCTTCCCTGCAATATTTTTTGTTCTGCCACTTACAAGAACCCCGTGTCTCTAGAAGGAAGATGCCTGTTAAACTCTAACCTGAAACAAGAGGCATAAAACAAAAGTCTCCTTTCCTAAACATATTTTTCTAGAGAAATGAGCTACTTTCTTTAGTCTGTTCAGGTTTTTCGTCATTTCTCTACATCCACATGTGCAGGATTTCTGTCAGGGGATGTGCCATTCCCTTAAATAAAATACAGCACGTATTTTTATTGTGTGTCTCACTTTAAGATGTCTTGTCAGCACCATGCTTCCCCTAATCGTAATTCAGGAGCAATGGTACTCATGGTACAGACAATTCAGAGATGTTTTGAGGTTCAGCTACCCCTTTTAAGAGACTTGACTAAAATATTATTTACTACTGGTTATTCAACAACAGCAACAACAAATGTAAGTTTGCAAGACTTCGGAGTAGCAAAGGAAGAAAAATTCTACCTCAAAGACTTAAACTTTATACAGACATGATGGCCAGAAAGAGCACAACACAGTGAAGAAAAGCTCAGAAAATGGCTTAACATCATAGGCAGTGGACAGGTTTCAGATGTGTGCAACCATACTCATTGAAGCCAGCTCCTCACCCGTATGAATTCTTGTATCCATCCCCTGTTCTATACACCACTGCTCTGATGGACTGGCTGCTAGAGCCTCTGCTGAATGCCCATGTCTGTCGCTAGGGTCTGGAAGAAGCACAGAGCTGGATAACAGGTAGTAGACCCCTGGCCACACACTTGGAAGTCACTTTTAAATTCTTCTCTGTGATTGAAGCCCATTGCTGTGGGCATTTCTTCACCAGTAGGCCAAACATTCCCCCAGCACAACAGTGGGATGTCTCGTGATTTGTCAAAGGAGATACCAGGAGATTTTGAGACATTGTATGTAACTGATGGTGGCTCTCAGCAAAGTCTGACATCCTAGAAAGAAGAAAGATACTCATTGCTCAGCAGTGTGCCCAGCTGATTGTGCTGACCATTGAGGCACAGTTCCAGGCATATAGTTCATCATAAGGCGAAGAAGGAGATACAAAAATGCAAGATGGGGCACTAGCTACTAACTGGCTGTTTCTTTCTCATCCTCAGAGACAGCAGAAGACCTGAAAGACATGGACAAGGGCAGAACAAATCAGCTTTCTTATCTATTAATGCTTACATTACCACAGCGAACACAAGAACAGGGAGATGGATTGAACTTGCCTTACAGTGCAGGCATCTCCATCTGGGCTCCTGTCACAGCTGCTGGAGAAAAACAGGCATATTTTTAAAGGAAGATTAGCCAGACTTGTTTGGGCTGTCAGGTTAATGTGACTCAGCCCCTAGACACACCTCTTGCTCTCTGCTTGTTAGAAGGGGTGTCTAGACAGCTGAGGCATAGGTGTTGTTGTGTCCACATTCAATGGGATGAATCCCACTTGCAGAGCCACATGCTGTACCAAGAAGGCCCTCTGACACCACCCTGGTAAGCAAGGCAGAGTGCTACTCACAAGGAAAGGAGGCTTAGAACCCCACAGGGATTTAGTGGCCTCACTCCTGGATGACTGACATAGTCTTGCGTGGGCTGTCTGTAAAAACCAGTGCCCAAGCCCCAGCTCTCCTCTGGTCCCAGTGTGTTTTGATAGCGCTGAAGAGGTCCAAGAAAGAAGCAGCAGAGACAGCAAGAAGCCATTCAGTGAGAGGGGCAGGCACTGACAGAGCTCCCAATCAACCTGCCTGATGGATGGCCTTCTCCAAGCAACTCTCAGCATCTGGATGCAAACAGGCATGCCGCCCTCGCTGCCACATGGTCTCCAGGGTAACATCCGCGGGTGTATACACAACAGGACCATCAGGTAGCTGCTTGTGCACCACTGAACATCATCACAACCTTTTATTCCTGGCACAGAGCACAGAGAGATGAATGAGATGATATAAAAACTGACACCACCCCACTATGATGTGCCTAATTCTCCAGTGTCATTCTCAAAAGCCCGACAATGTGTCTACACACATACATACACACCTCACCGCCCTTTGTCACAATGCCACTCAGTTGTACTAGGACTGCTTACCTTAAAAGGACTTGAGAAAGCCCAAAATCTGTACCTAATACAATCCAAGACAACATAATCTCTCTTACAATTTTTTTTTTTTTTAATTATTTTCACTACTTGTGGTCCAATCCTAGTGATGTAAATCTGTAGCAAAGGGCAACAATCATCATGTTTGTCTTTGGAAGTGGGCTTAAATAGCTTGGGACTAAATAGTGATGAATTAATAGTTTTCATAAAAATGCCTAAATGCAAACAGGAATTTGGAATCCAGCTCTGCTTACATTTTTAGGCAATTCCTTGAGTAGACAGGTCCCAACAGTAACTCTGGAGATATGTCCAGTGAGAGAATAAGCAAGGTCTGGGAGATCCTGCAGACAAGCTTCCTGTCCTAAGTGCAAAAAGGGCTCCAAAGAGATCATTTAATGAATGAGATTTACTGCCTCACACAGTGGGCATATACACGAAGAACTCTACTCTCTATAAACCAGGTACAGTGATTTCACGAGTGCCCTGGTGCTCTTCTCTGATGGCCTGTAGGTTTCCAGTTCTCCAGACCTTGTAAAGCACTGTTAGATGGCTTGTTTTACTCTTGCCACATATATCAAAGTCCAAATAGCTGTATCTCTTTTGATAACTGAGCCTATGATGATGACTGTGAACTTAATCAAAAGACTTTTTAACCACTAGATGCCTTCTCAGAGGCATGAAGAAAGGGCAGCCCTGGAAGTCAAGGGACAGTGAATGAACTGACAAGGAGATGGAAAGGGATTTGTGCAGAAATATCTGCATGTGCATGTGTGAGGGGAAGAGACAAGATGAACTAATCCCTTTCCTTGAGGCTATGTCTTTACTTTTTCAGACTGGCACGTGTCTCCTTTGTTTTGGATAATAGAGGTAATTATATCTGAAATGTTAAACTGTAAATCCATCACACAATTAAGGGAATTCAAACTGCACAGCACTATGGAAACATTTAAGGATGGATTATGGACAGAGATTCTGAAAATAACACCCCATGCATTGCCTGACTCAAAGGCTTAGGCAGTTTACTGCTTTCCTTAAGGACTATCTTCCCACCCCAAGATAAGAGAACCAAACACTGCTCCACTGAGAATCTCTAGTGTACTGTGGTGGAACAAAAAAACCCCAACAACCAGCAGTGAGGGGTTTATGGTTTAGGTTTCCTTCAATTTTATTTTTTTGACCCTTCCTATCACTGAACAAAAGCTTGTGGTCTTTCCTAGATAATCAACAATTAAACTTTTATAAAACTACATGCCAGGATGAAGCCAGTCTTATGCAACTCTAATGAAGATTTGCCACGCCCCTCCCCCCCCAATTATTATTGAAGAAATCTGTCATTTTATTTTACAGGGAAGCCTAAAATACAAAGCACTGGGTTGAAAATAAAGACAAACCAATTCACTTCTAAGTCCTCCCATCCTCTGCCATCTATATTCAAAAACAAAAGAAGAAAGAAAGAATAAAAAGAGTACTAACAAAAGAGATTGATTCCTCATAGGATCACTGGTGACACCTTTGGTGAACAGTGACAGAGGGAGTGCCTGAGCTTACCTTGCAGTTTTGTCTGCCTGGAAACTTCTCCAGTTTAATGCTGGAGTAATGGTGCTGGTGAAAGCACAGATCCAAGGTTGGGCTTAAATACAGGGTCTGATGTCCTTCATGCCTCTTGATATTGGTGGCTGCTGGCCAGGCTCAGGCCCAAGGCATCAGTCCTTGCTTAGAAAGGCTGAGCTTGGACTTTCTGCTGCTGGTAAGATGCACAGCTGTGCACAGCTGGCCTGAGCTGCCAGGCCAACTGAGGGGAAGGCAGCGTGTTTTCCCCCTTGGAAGGTATTACCTTACAGGAAAGGAAGGAGAAGGTGGTTTGAGCACAGCCTCAGACTTGGGCTTCACCAGCAAAACAGAGGTAGAGATCAGAAACTAGGGATTGCTCAGATCCTGCTTGGTCTATCTGGTTCTTGGTGCACTCGTGAGCTGTATCTGACTTCATGAGCAGTGACAAGAGTCAGTGGCACCTTTCTTCCCCACTGTGAACAGAGAGTGATTTTTTGGGGGTGATCTTTGAGTAAGGAATGCCATTACTTACACTGCAGTCACCTGGGATAATATTTATTACCGATAGCCATCCGCAGGGCAAGCTCAGGCAAGACAGATCAGATCTTTACTTCAAGGCATCTATTGACTTATAACTGCAGAAATGCCAACACCAAAAAAGTCAAATGTAAAATGGAACATGAGTGTGTAGGGGCTGACTCAGAAACCATAAGGTTTGTTGGGGGCTTTTCTGTTTTGTTATACATTGGGGTGTACTTGGGTCACATTCTAAGCATAAGGTCTAGAAGCACATTTTGGTTTGTTTGGGGTTGTTTTTTGTCATTGTTTTCGTTTTGGTTTTTGTTTGACTGTTTTTTTTTTTTAATGAGAACTGGATTTCTTAGATAATAACAGATTCTTTTTTCCAAAAGCATCACACTGCAAAATCTAGGATAAAATTATGAGAACTGGCTATGTAGTAACTACTACTCCCACTTCTGCAGGCAGCACTGCAAAAATGTTGATTAAAAACTAGACAACTTCCTCTCACTCACCACATTTGGGTTGTTAAACAAACGAAATATCTTCATATTTCAAGTATCATCCAACCCTACTTGAAACCTTTTCACTGGCTTGGGTTTGTTTCTTTGCTGGAATGAATGAGACAAGTACTCCACCCCTTCTTTTAAATAGACTTAAGCTGTATCATTTAAGTTACTTGGAACAGAGAGCAGGGACCATCAGGAAAGGATTAACTGTAACAAAATCTTTGTGAGGTTAAAAACTGGACAAGCTGGCCATTTAAACTCTGTGATGGGCCATTTGCCTGTAGCAAACCAACCTTCCAAAAACATTCTAATGACATGTGTCTGCCTTGAAGGTGATGCGTGAGGGTTTCTATTGTTATTGGAAGATGCCCCAATGGAAATGCCTCCATAAAGCTTTTAAGAAGCCACCAATTTGAACAGAGTGGACAAGTGGACTACAGACTAGGATTTAATTAGTGAGAGGCGTGAAAAGCCAGCAATCTGGCCCAGCATTCCCTGGATTTCATCTCTGGCACAGGAAGGGTTTGCATGTTTCCCGGTTGCGGCTTCTATTTTAGACTGTATTCATTGCTGAGATGCTTCAACACAGCTGTGCTGGTTCATTAACTGCCCAGCATATCAGGGTGCTGTGTTCCAACAACTCAAGGGAAGGGTAGACCTCTCTGAGGAAAGGAAGGTGTTGAGCTAGGAGATATTTGAAAGTCTCATGAGATCCATTTAAAATGGGGACCAAAGAAGAAGACTCAAGCAGAAGCAACTCAGCTTCCCACAGCAGAAAGGCTGAGACTCAAGTGGAGATTTTAGGAATAATCTTCAGCTGTTGAAGCCTTACTGAGACTCCAGTGACCAATGAACCAAGATATCCCTTGGTGTTATAGGCACTATCTCTAGGAGAGAGTTCACCACTCCTGCAGTTTTCCCTGTAGGCTCAGAAGCAAACAGTTTGCATGCCCTAAGTGAACACAGAGAATGAGGGAAATGGATCTGCAGCATCCCCACCCTCATCTTGCTCTCAGGCAAGAGCCATTTGCAAAATTAGAGCACGCTTAAGCCATGCCCTTGAATGCTTTGGTTAGAAAGGTGCCCTGCCCTGTTCCAGAAGCTGTGTCAGAGACGTGCTGAGCCGTGCAGCTGCTAGTTGGGTGCTGTTTCCAAAGAAATAGGGTCCACATTGTGCCACAAGTGACTCATGCTGAGATCATTTCACTCAGGAAGAGACAGAAGGAGTTGTCCCACCTCTTCCTTCAGGGAGGGCTCACAGCATGGAGGATCAAAGCAGGTGCTGCAAGCAGGGATGTTCGGGACTTCCCACTGCCTTGGTCCTTGGATCCCTATTTTGTTCAGAGGAGGGGGAGACAGACCATGAGGAACACACTGTCAGTGAGTCCGTGCTGTGTATCCATCACAATGATGGCCCTCGGCCATAGGCAGCTTGGGAGAAGCATTCCCAGCACGCAGACCCAGCATGCCAACATGCCTCTACTCCTCTCTTCAAGCCCTGCTCTAACCACTGTGCTGTCCTACCATAGCATAGCACAGCTTCTTTGCTCCTGCCTCACTATGTACAACCCCCTGTAAGTGCTTGCTTCATCCTTCAATGGATAGTTTCTGAAAGACTACTATGGGCCTAAGTAAAGTAAGGGGCTGTGGATACTTAAAGTCAGGAAATCCACATGTCATCATGACAAGCATGAAGTCTCCATGACCCTATCTCAAAAATCATCTGGGGTGTCACCACCCATCCAAAACGTTTCCCAAGGCATCTAAAACCCGTTTAGAAAACACTAGTTTTAGTCTAAAAACCTGATTTGGACTCAAACAGCTCAGCAAGAAGTTAGCCCAGCAGCACTAGACCTGTCTGTCCAGTCCCCTATTGTGGCACAGCATTGCTCAGCCTGAAACCATTGCCAGGTCTAGCATTTATACACACACATCTATATCTCTAGAATTATAGAACGGTAGAGGTTAGAAGGGACCTCTAGAGATCATTGAATCCAGCCGCCACTGCCAGAGCAGGATCACCCAGGGCAGGCCACACAGGAACAGATCCATATGGGTTTTGAAAGTCTCTGGAGATGGAGACTCCACAACCTCTCTGGGCAGCCTGTTCCAGGCTCTGTCACTCTCACAGTAACAAAGTTTTTCCTCATGTTGAGACGGAACTTCCCGTGTTCAAGTTTATGACCATTGCCCCTTGTCCTATCACAGGGCATCACTGAAAAGAGACTGGCCCCTTCTACTTGACACCCACCCTTCAGATATTTATAAACATTAATAAGATCCCCTCTCAGTCTTCTGTTCTCCAGAGTAAACAGCCCCAGGTCTCTCAGCCTTTCCTCATAAGAGAGATGTTCCAGTCCCTTCATCATCCTCGTAGTCTCTGTTGGACTCTCTCTAGTATTTTTCCATCTTTTTCAAACTGGGGAAACAAGAACTGAACATGATACTCCAGAGGTGGTCTCACTAGGGAAGAGTAGAGGGGGAGAAGAACCTCCCTTGACCTGCTGGACACACTCTTCTTTATGCACGCCAGGATACCATTTGCCTTCCTGGAAGTATGTCTGCCTAAGAAAGTAAGAACTCTGTAACATTACTTAGCAGTCAATCGTGGTCTGCTTTTTAGAGCCTTTGACCTTTGTCATTACAATTCTTCCCAAAGGTGTTCCTGTGGTAGTCACCTCCCATGCACATGCACTCACACCGGTCTGCACCATGTAAGCTCCTTACGCCTCCTCTTCCAGGCAGTCATTGCTATTCCAGTTGCCCATTAGAAACACAGCTTGGCCTAAAAATTAAAGAGATTGACAAAACCACATTTCGCTGCTCTTCCTGAAAATCTCTTGAACTCCTGAAATTGAACACATGAAAGCAACCTGAGGTTAGCGTGTAATATGCAAACCACATAAAAGAGATAATTTAGCCTTAGACACATTACCAGAAGCAGGTTGAAACTAATACAGGTTCTGCTTTCAGGTCATAAAATACAGCACTTATATTGTCTTGTGAAGCATCTCTATTTAGTGTGCCTTGATGGGGGAATAACTACAAGTGCTCTGATGCTGATACAAGCTGAATACAAAAACCACCTTTCTCCTTCAACCTTTCCCCCACACCAAGAGAGTTGCTCACTTGTGCAGGACAGTCTCTGAATGGTGACAGACAACACAGGAGAAAGACTTGCCAAAACTAATTTTTTCTTTCCTATTCCCATTCCAAGACTATTGAAGGGACACATCAACAAGCTGAATCCAAGCACTCTGGTAATCCTGTAACACTATATTTAGTGCTTTCACAATATGTCTTAAAAAACCTGATGCCAGTGATCCAGTTGGAGCACTAGCACTGTCTGCAATGCTGCCCACTGACTGTGCCTCTGGCACAGAGAAATGAACACAGAGATCAGCCTCCAAGCAGTACCAAAGCACCTTTGAGAGATCTCTCTTCTAATCCTGGAGGAAGTCACACACAACCTAATCTTAGCAACTTCTGTCCATGTTTGATTCCTGTAGGATTCAAGCATGTTACCTCTGTTCTTACAGATCACAAAGCCCAAACTCTCACTTCAAGACAGAAAAAAACAACAAAGTTGACATATTTCAAACAAGATGTGGTTCTGAAAATAGAGCTGTGTTGTACCTTTAAAAAGTATGTTGGCAAAGTAACTGGGTTTACTTTCAAAGTTAGTTTGGTACGAAAGAGCTACACAGCAAAATGCTAAATCCCTTTAGAGAACAGAATGAAATAAAAGCAGGTATTTCTTTTCTTAACACCTTGTCAGCAAAATTCTCCTTCCTGGGCAAGATTTTTTTTTTTCCCCCAAAAATTATTGTGCTAGTTTGCCAGAGATGCTTTTCTAAGAACAACCACCTAAGCAAAGTAGCTGCTTTCTCATTGTGCCTCTCCCAGTGCTCCCTCATGCAGCCTAAGTAGAAAATTCTTTGCCTTGGGTCCTGCAGTGAAATTTATACAAGTTATTGCAAGAAAATGCTGTGATGATGTAGAACCCACTTCTTTCTATCCCTATCCCCATGTTTTGTGATTTTTTAAGTTCCTGACCCTGACTTTCAACTACTATTCCAGCTAGAGTGTGAGAAATTTGATTTATTTCTACTGATGTGTTTTAGACTCAAACCTGTCAAGGGGCACTAAATATATTACAATCTATCAACTCAGAGACAAAAAAAAAAAATAATTCAGTGTGACCAGTGGCCTAACTTCCCTTCTATTCCTAATGGTGTGCTGGGCAAACACAACAATTCAACTGATTTTGTGGTCTGCATTCAAGCATCTTAGCCTTTTAAAGAAAAGCCTGAATGGAAATGTGTATGTTAAAAGAACACAATGACTGAGAATGTTTATAGGACCTTCCTGTAAACTGGGCTATCACCAAAGACTACAGGAGAGGAGAGTCTATGTCCTATATTTAACTCTTTATTCACCAGCCAAGAATAGCTGGAAGAATAGCAAAGATATCACACACTGACCTTAATTAAGACAGTGATTCACCCTTTGCTCAAACACACAGAGAACAGCTTGGAGCTGGAAGGCTTACATGAGAAGAGAGTTTGGGTGAAGAGGTAAAAATGACCATGCAGGGCCACTTCTGAGGGAGAATACAGGGTTCCTGAAGCACATATTTTCCCAGACAACAAGTACAGTCATTCGTGTGTGGGTTTTTTTTCTGGAAACCTAGAGAAATAAAAGTATGGAAGATACTGGGTTTTGAAAGTCCGGAAATGCCTAGTTAACACAAAACTTTACTCTGATCCTTATAAAGACAAGGACTTCATCAATCTAATTTAAAAAATTACAACATCCAGATGACAGAAGCAAGTTTTTTTTTTTTATTCTTCCTCACCTCATTTTCTTGTTGCCTTCCAAAGCATCTCCAGAAAGAATGTTTGTCTTGTAAGATTTAGCACAATGTATTTCAGTATTATTTCTGCTTTGATTGGATCCTCACAAAGCTACTTTCAACATCAATCTTTTCCTTGACTAAAGAGACACAGTATTGACAGTACACTGGAAAAGGAAAAATTCCTTTCTAGTTTTATCACTGAGTTGTTTCAGACAACTCCAATTGATCCAAACCTAAGGTACTTCTATAAAGAATATGAGATACCTTAAAAGGGATCAGTGAAGATATTTCTACCATTGCTCCACAAAATGTATTAAATGTAATCCTCACACAGTGTATCCTGAATATCTATAAAATGCCAATAACTAAAATATACATATCAGTTTACAGTCATGATAGTAAATGTCTTCAAATGAACTGAGGAACTACATCTTTATCGACTACATTCATACAGCACCTTAGGTTGGTAAAGAGCATTTCCTTAGTGTATTGCAAAACTCCTGGATTTTGGTTTTAAAATATATTTCAAAACAAAAAAGACAAGAAAGAGGACATATATAATTTAGTGTATTGTCCAGTTTTTGCAATTCAAGAGCAAATGCTCTTGCAATGAATGCTGTTACAGCAATGGCATGGATGGCCAGCAGTGGGCTAGAGCACTTAGCACAAGCAATGAAACTGCAAACACCAAGTTCACAGATTAACTTCTCCAAAACCCTGTCATAGTATGTGTCCTGGACAGCTTCCCCATCAGTCTAGGGTACTGGCTTGTACTAATTACTGTGAAGAAAGTATGGAGCATTTACAGCTGACCAATACTTGCATGCATTATGGATGAAAATCCCGTGAAAAAATGTGCTCAGGAAGTGAAATTCAACCCTGGCCAGAGAGCCAGCAAAGAGAGCTCACCACTGCTGTTGTACAGATACTTAACAATACAACCAGAGGCGTGACATCCTTGATGAAAAGGCTGCATGCTGCCTTGAAAAGGGGTGTATTCCCTCCTTAAGCATTCATAGAAATGATACTATATTTGGGATTTAAAGAGAAAAAAAAAATTAACAAGCAGTATCTCTTAGAGTTCCCTGAGAGATGGGATTTCAAGAGCTAAGGTTTGCACAGGCAATTGAATAACCACACTTGTTCTGATTCCCAGAAAACACCAAGAGCCCTGTGTAGTTGTCAGCATGGAGTGGCTGGTGCAGGAGCACAACCAGCATAGCCCAGTGCTGGGTCCTTGTAGGAAAGGGAAGGTAGTTTGTCCAATAAAAATGTGGAAAACTAGGGGCACAGAGTTTAATCCTAGCAGAGTCTGAGTCTTAAAAGACCTTCTGGAGAAAGTATATTGATATGAAAGTAAGCAAAAAAAAAGTGAAATAAGATATTTCAGATCCATGCTTCAACAAAATCTCGTTGCTTCCCTTCATCCTGGTGACAATACCTTTCTGTAAAAGGAAGCAAAATGTCCTCTCTTTGGTAAACTCAAGGCTCAGCAGGGAAGTGGGGAAAGCCACAGATCTGGATTGATTTGAAGACATTTAAGTGGTCCCAGAGAAGCAGACCAGACTGTAGTTTCTAAAATGGAAAGAACTCAAATCCAAGTGTTGGACATCCTCCACACCTGAGGTTTGATCATGTTCAGAGAATATTCAGATTCTGTGAACACAGAGATGTGCTATGCTCATGGTTTTAGGGCTGGGGAAGATTTCAGGCAGAGTTCCTTCTTGCAGAGCATGCACAGTGTGGGCAGCAGAAAGGCAGAATTCCCAACTGTGCTATCGCCAGTGTGCTTTGCTGCTGTCCAGGAGGAAACCTCTCCTTAGGCAGAAAGACAGAATAATGGCCAAGGCCACAGGTCACTGCATGGACTGCCTGGTAGTCAAAACTGCAAGTTCAGGCTTTGTTAAAGGCAACATCAGCAGTAGGACCTGGCACCAAACACATGGCTCTTTTCTTCTCTCTCTGGTCCATTTCACAGATGTTGGGGGTTCCTTCTGGCAGACAATGACTTCAAGCCTTTTGAGAAAAGGAGCCTGATTAATTGTTCATTCAAACCTCCTGCCCTGGCCCCTGCCAAAGGCTATGTGCTGATATGGGAACTGGAAATGTGGAGAAACATTTTTAAAATGACCATCTAGTCCCTAAGCTTTTCATATAATCAAACAAAATCTCACATACAAATACTTCCACAAATTCATGCTTTTCCTATCCAATCCTATGGTGAAGCTGGAAAACAGAGTTTAGGATCCAGATTGGACAGTAGAATTTGTATCTGAAGGATTTTGTTTATCTAGATCATGAAGAATTTGTAGTGAGAACTCTGGTTTATAAATTAACAAAGCCAGAGAGGACAGCCATGGGCAGCTAGGTTTGACTTCTGAAAGGATCCCAGCAAAAAGGCTGCTCTGAATGAATCCTTTGCATGAACCAGAGTGCAGCTGATGAAAAAGCATCCAACCTCTACTGCCAATGACAGAAAATATCATAGCCCTTTATTTTGCTCCCCAAACAGCTTCCACTGTTAAAATTGAATACTTATATACAGGATGAAATCCAAATTCTGACTACCAATTCTTTTTATACTATTGTCCAAAGGAGCTTCTGTTTCTGAGTTTCTCTTCCTTATATAGCATACTTGAAAAACAGACAAGCTTTTCTTTCCTTGTTGTTTGGTAAGCTAAAGAGATGGGCTCCATTGTAAGGCGTGTTTTCCAATCCTTCAGTCATTCTTGTGGCTCTTTGCTGAAAGATCTTCAGTTTTTCAACACCATTCTTTAATTGTGGGTACCACAGCTGGATGGAGTGTTCCTGAGGCTGCTGCACCAATGCCAAACACAGCAGTAAAATGATCCCTGGGTATATAAGCAGGGAATATCAAGTAGGCGTTAAAAGGGATCCAAGGATTGTTTTAGACCCTTTGGCCACAGCACTTGAGTGAGAAATGACATTCAGCCAATTATCCATTCAAACGCTCAATCCTTTTCCAGATTCCTGTTTCTCAACAGAGTCTATTCCATCTGGCACATCTGAGAGTTTTAATTTCCTTTACCTGTAGCATCCTTAAAAGAAAAAAATATTTGCTATTTCCATTCTACCAAGGAATCCAAACTATGCTAAACCAGTCTTTCTGTCATCTGCTAGCATCAGCAACATGGAGCTAACCTCTCTTTCCAGTCACTGCCTCACCATTAACCAACTCCAGGCAACAACCTGATCCCACTGGGAACACAGCTATTTGATGCATTTACACTTCAGATTTATTTACAATCCCACTTTGAGATATGTAATTGAAACAGAATCCATGCAGTATTTCCTACCTTATACTGTACCATCTGAATTTATGAATGAATACATATGTGAGAAATTTAAAGGCTTATACAAAGTTCTTATATCACCATTAGCATAAAAGTCAACCAGTTTTCTCTTTTTTGAATCCAGCTGAGGCTGACCAAAGTTATGTTCCAAAACTCAATACCAGATGCCTCTTCCTGTGTTACATTGGTTTAGTATGTCATTCATTGTATGATTATCCTTGAATTTCCTGGAATTAATTAATATTAATGTTAATTATTAATAGCAATCTATTAAAAATATTGATATAAACTTAGATTTATTTTAGCTTTAAGACTTCCCCAGTGTTGCAGGGCTTATTAGAAATAAAAATAAAAGACTTGGGGAGGTCTTCAGATTTGTAACTCTGGGACTTGGAGTTAAAAAACCCACGTGATTTGCATATGTAACTTTAGAACCTGATTGTTAACATACTCCCAAGTTCCAGTGAAGTGAAAATGATTCCATTATCCAGAGGAAGAATTCATCCCCTGTTTATTCACAAGATATAAAGAAGGCTCTTGTTGTGCCACTATTTCCAATGCTATCACAACATTTCAATCAATAGAACTCCTATAGATGATTTAGTTTAAACTCTATTCTTTTCTTTATTTCATTTTCTGAGTGACAATGCCCTAATCAAACTTTATGTGAGGCACCCTAATTGAACTCAAATTGCACCTTCATGGGCAAAGAAGCAGAGGCAATTTTCATGTTTATGAAAGCAAGGAATCCAAGCATCATGAAAAGATCTGGTGCACAGCATTTTTTTCAGGCCGCAATCCTACTGTGAGCATTCCCATATTTCTTTACTCTCTATAAAGCTATAGGTTACCTTTTGCCTCAGTGATGGCAGACTCACTGCGCACTAGTTTGACTGTTGCCTCCCTGAAAACACAGACTTCAGATTACCAGCAGCTAGCTGCCGGGGGAGATGCTGTTTCAAAACTGTTAAGTTTGCAATTTTACTGAAGGTCATTTTCTCCCCATCTGCAGGCGAGCACGGCCTGACTGGCTGGTGCATTAGAATAAACAGATAATATCAGCACCAGCAACAAATTATCTTCTGAGGCTTTGTAATTTCTAAAGAGTAGCAGGTTGTGGCAAGTCGATTTACATTTAGGATGGAGAGGGAGTGAAACAGAGGTTATATTGGCATTAGCAAGTAATTCAGCAGAAGGGAAAAGGAACAGTAAAATGAAGCTGGACAACTACACCGTGAAAGAAGCCATTATCTGTGCACCTGTATCACTCCTTGTGAGGTACACATCAAACCAGATGTGGGCATACAGAGGTTTTGCATCTGAAACAAATCTGTGTTTTAAGCTCCAGTGGTAAAAACCCAGAGAGACCATGTACATATACACATAAATGCTCCAGGAGATGCAACTATTCATATGAAACATTTCATTGCACCGGGACTTGGGGATGTGCTGCACTCAGCAGCTGGAGGGAAGAAGCCATTGTTTGCTTGCTAGTTCCAGGAGAGCACTTTTCTAAGGACAAGATCCCAGTCCAAAACAGAATGGTGGCATAACTGAACTCAAGAACCCTTTCACTGCTTCTCTGTGAGAGTGGGAGAGCACACCTCCCCATATATTTTCATATGCACAGATAGTTTTTCCTATAGTACCATGAATACATATCTGCATGTAAACTGGTAGAACCATCTGAAAGTGATAGCAGAACAATAACAAAAAGAGGAATAGAGCCACATGTTCCTTAAACTCAGCTTAGGGTCCCAGTGAACAGGACTTGCTCTGCTTCCTTGATCCAGGCTGTGTCTCTGCTACACTCAGAGACAGCATACATGCCTATTTATGCACGGAACTGTAAGATAAGCCTGTATTTCTCAGGTTTACGTACAATATCCAGGCAAGGAACCCATTACAGCAAGTCCTACACCTATGCTTTTAGCTATTTTATATCTCCATCCATTTCACATTGGTACACAGAGTCTGTACTGCTTTTTCATAACATTCTCCTCAGTGCTTTAAGAGGAATTAATATTTCTGATTAGGACTGAGGAGCAATGAAATGATCTGCTGTAATCTTACTTGCAGAAGATACCAGACACTCATTGCAAAACTAGACTGGGTTTATTATCACAATGAAATACACTATTTCAGCATTCCTATGTCAGAATGGAAAGACAAAGCTTTCACACATCTCCATGTAGATAGCTGTTCCTGCCTCTGGACTCAACATATCCTGGGATCTACCTCCCTTCCCATATGAGCTGGCAAAAGTGTATATTCCAGCACCCTGAGGCTTTAGCCATGTTGTTTTCTACTGCTGTCAAGAAAATATCTACAGATATTTATGAGTTTTGATGTTCCACTCGCATCAGTTCAGAGCTGCCTACACAATCTGGCATTAGTTTTCATTTCCCCATCCCCAAAAGGAAACTAATCTTATCAGTCTTAAAGTACAAACATGAGCGGGTAAGCTATGTATGCAACTCGAAGATACAGAAATTCCTTTAACTTTTCTATAACATCACATATCTATTTTTATTTTAGAGGAATTCACAAGAGTTATTCATCAGTGATCTTTGTAGGCTACATTAGTTAAAGGCAAAAATTTCCAAGAGCCCAGACACTTTCATAAGTATTTACAATATTACTCTGTGTTTCCGGATAGTTCTTCTCTTTTTTTGACATGGCATTTGATCATTGTCACATAACTGCAAGGTTCACAAAGAAGCTGACTCAGTTGGTCTTTCTATCACAAAACACAAGAAGTTTTACACAAGGCAGTTCAGCAACTCAGATTCAAGACAGGACCCTCAACTTTTATGTACCTATGGATTTCACTTGCTGTCCTGATTCATCATATCCCTTACCTGCCAGAGCACACTGGCACTTCCACTGCAATTCTTAGCCTGCTGCTCATAGGGGACATCTGTAGACTAAGGGTATCAACAGAGCAGGACCACTCCTTCCTTCAAATGATTTGAGATATTTTTTTATGCCTTCTCCTTTCTCCTACTAAATAATCAATTTAGATCAAAGAAATGCGTTCAGTAAAATGACTCAAAACTAAATTCTCAACCATTTCAAGTTGGTAGTAACCTTCCAAATTCTAGTGCAGCTATTCACATACAGCTGAAAGCAATCAGTACAAACCTAGATTATTCTATGAGGAGTCTATTTGACGTCTTCTTTTCAAACTTCAGGTGAACAATAGCACAAGCAAAATCAGGGTGGTGATTCTATGATTTAAGAGCATTCAATGTTAGAAGTCAAGGAATGCAGTCTCCTGTCTCATTTACGTGCTTTTGGACTGCTATCAAACCTGGGGTGCAGCATCGCTTTCTAGCATAAGTTTTACAATACTCTGCTATTCCTTTCTCAAACACTGCTGAGGTTCCTTGCTTTTCAATTCAGTTCAAAAGAGAGGCACTACTCTTCTTTGTCTCTCCTAATATCTGTATATATCTTAGGGAAATCCAAGTGGAATGGCCTGTAATTAACTTTCAATGGGCAGATCTATGTATTTTACTACAGGCAAATCACTGCATCTCAACATTTAAAATGATGCTGAAAACAAATCTCACCAGAGGAAGAAGTCCAAATATGCTCCCAAGAAAATTGGGCTAGCACACTTAAAGCACAAAAGTTTCCACAGCCAAAACCATTCACATCTGGATGCTTTTAACTTTGTCAGCATGGCCAGACACCCACTTGTATCTGGGTGTTGTGCAATTCCAGCATGAAACTCAAACTCACGCCATGAATCCAGAAGAAACAGCCTAACACTCTTCCATCACACCCTTTCTTGTAAATCTTCGGTCCTAGAGAACTTCTTCCAGCTCTTGGGTTTGGAATAATGTGTTTTCAGACCAATGCTGTCTTCTCCAAATCAAGTCCTTTATCCTGGCTGAGTTAGCTGGAGTTAAATCAGCATAAAACTAAAATAGCACAATGGAAAGTCAGGCCTACTGTTAAATCATCTTCTATTTTTATCTGGCAATGCAACTAAACATGTGCTTAAGATCCTCAGAGCTTAAGCATATGCTTAAAGTTAGTCCTGTGTTTACATGCATCATTGAGTCAGGGCTTATAAATCAACTGAGTTTCTGAATCTGGCTGAAATTTTGTGAATTTTAAAAGAAAACACACAATGCCAACCTCCATATGTGAAAGGGATCCACAGGCTCAAGGTGCAAAAACTTGCACATCAAGCAGGAAAAAGCTGAGTGCTTGCAGTTGGTCCAACAATTCACATAAACCTAGAGAAAGGAAAAACAATATTTCAAGAAGAACTGTGAGATGACACAAAGGAGGAAAAAAAAATTAGAGTTCAGCAAGTTCAACCTTAGGAAAAAAGAGACACAAAAATGATGGTGCAGGTAAATCCAAGCATTACCTAGCCCAGCAGTTCAAAAGCAGATGCTTAACAGACACACAAGGTAGGCCATGCATAGAATGGTGACAGTCTTCCATTTTCTGGCTCTCAGTAACTTCAGGACTTGAGGCAATCTCCAAGCCCACACAGGTCACTGTATTTAGTAGCCTCTGATGAATGGATCCTACAGGATTTTGGCTGACCCTATCTTAAGTTTATTTCATCTTGCCATTTCCAGCATCCATCATCACTTCCACAACATAATAATTAAAAAATACTCCTTTTATTCTATGCTACTATTCTTTTAGTTTCTTTAGCACCCCTAGTTCTTGTGTTACAAGGAGGACGGAATAACTAATTCCCATTCACCTCTTCTGTATCACTCATGATTTTATGAGCCTCTGTCAAATGCTTCTGCAGTTTTCAAGGCTGAGGAGCACTACGTTCTTTAGAATTCTCCATTTCAAGAGACACATTTCACACCTCTACCTACTCTTACTGCTCTTTTTTTATGTCTTTTCTACTTCTAATACATCATTTCTGAAACTGAGTGAGCAATCCTGCACACAACAGCCAAGATGCAAGAGCACCACAGGAAGATCAACAGCTATCTCTTTCCTGTATATATACTGCAGTAGCATAAGCTGTTTGTTTTGTTATCAATTATTGCAAATAACTCCAAAAAATTATATTTGCTTTTTATAGGACTTCTAGTACTGGTCTGATATTTCTGGAAAATCAGCAACAATGACTATTAATAATTTTCCTGAGTATAGAAGCCATAGAAAATGTACCTGCCTAGGGGCACAAATGGCCAAGTTTATTTTCCTCCGTGTTATTTATATATATGGACATTGACATATTGACATTGACATTCGCCTGCCACTGTACTGTCCAGTCTCTTCAGATCCTTCTGCAAAGGACCAAAAAGCTTTAATTATCAGTGTCATAGCGATTTTTTGGTATAAACAAACTCCTTCCTTTCCCTATTGTATCTTTTTTCCAAGTAAGACTGTTGAATGCAGCTCCCCCTGCCCCAGAAACTCTACAAGGACTGTCCCCAGAAAGGATCACTATAAGGAACATGAAAATTTTCTATTGGGAAAATTGGCTAAGTATAGCTACCCTTTTCTTCATACCTTGGTTAGACCTTTTCAAAATCCATTCAAAACCCCAAGTACACTACATTAAGTGTTATATGCTTCTCCAGATGCTTATTCATTCCTTCAAAGAACTCTAGGGTTTGCAATCCATGCCTTTAATTTACAAAGGCCATGTTAACACATACAGAATATATTTTATTTATGTATGCTGTCACTAAATCTGTTATAATTTCCTCTCAATTTTTCCTGGTACAGAAGCCAGACTTGAGTAGTTTGTCGTTTTTTTTAATCCCTGCTGGAACCCTTTTAAAAATTGGTGTCACATTGTTTACCTCCTCTGGGATCAAGGCTGACTGAACCCAAGTTTCATACCAGAGTAATGTGGAACATTCAAGTGAGTATCATTTGTCCTGGTGATTTGTTATTGTTCATTCCACTGATCTGTTTTAAAACCTCTTCTATTAACCATTCAGTTAGAGTCCATTCCTTGGGCTCAAACCTCAGAGGACTTCTTGATTGCTCTGCAGCCAATGCCTTCTGCTCTCTGCCATACAGTGGTATTGCTGACCTCGACTGCTCCTTTCACACCTTGGTCATTTGTTGAACCCACCATTTTCAGGCAGGTTGCCAGCTCTTGTGGTATTTGAAAGAGCTTTTGTTATTAGTTTTCATGTCTTTTGTGAGTCACTCCTCAAACTATTTTAGTTTGTGTTGTTATAGTTTTACATTTAACTTGTAAGAAATGATATTATTCTCTGTTTTCTTTGTTTAGGCATGATTTCTACTTCTTAAAGAACATCTTTTTATTTCTACTAGTCCTCCTTACTACAGTTGAATGGTGGAGTAATATTTTTTGAGTTAGGCTTAATTTGGGAACTGATGAGATATGTTTTCTTCAGTTTACAGGAATGCTACTTACACTTTTAGCTCATTTACCTGATCCTTTAATGTTATTTAAACTGCTTTTTAAAGAAAAATATTGTTATGGTCTTTGGGATTTTCATAATATTATTATTCCTACAAAAGTATTGAATTTGACCATGCAATGGCCACTACTGCCAAGCAACTCTTCAGTGCCACAGTTTAAACAAGGTCTTACACAAAAGCATTTTTCCCTTTTATTGGTCTGTTTAAAAATGTTGACTAAAATTTCTCTTTATATCCTAACTAGGACAAATTTTCTCCAGTCTCTTTTCTTGTATACTTCCTTTCCATTGCTTCTGATCTTTCTTAGGATTTCATGGATATTGTCACTGCCATGGTCAGCTATAAGGGTAAGCTTATTATAATGTTTTTCTTAATTCAGCATGGCAACTTTCAATCCATAGAGAGTGGGTGGTAAATGATGATGCAGATAACTGATTTATCTTATTGGACTCTGATTTCCAACAAACTGTGAGTCACTCCTCCAAAGGCAAAAATCTATTATTGTAATTTCTACATAGTAAGTATCCTGATAGTACAGCTTCATACTGATTGGCTTCATTCAGTAAGATATCTGGGAGGCTAGTACATTAAAATTCACCCATGTTCACTTTATATACATTTAAAATCTATAGAAAAGCACAGATACTTTTGGTCTTGATCTAGCTCCCTATCTGCCTGTGTCTTGTTTGCCTGTGGATTTGCTCAGATGGCTCTATTTTATTTACAATCTGAACATTATTGCTGACTGTCCTATCCTGCCATGAGCTCACAGATCTTTTCATGCTGAGGAATTCATCATCAAGATGAGTCTGCTCTTCTCCAGGTCTCAAATAATTGCAGACTGCCCTAGTATCAGCCTTTATTCCCAGTGCTAACCTGGTTCTCCCCATTTTGAAAGAGACCATCCCTTCCATTCATTCTTAGCATAGCGTCTCTCCTGGTTACAAGAAATTTGAATAATCCCCTCTTCCCACACCACTTCCTTAGACACCCTGCATCTCTGCCTGTCTGGGACAAGCATTTCTTTAATACTGTAATGGAGTTCCTGATCTTTACAAACCTATCCTATCAAAATGTTATGTTTTGCCTCCTGAAGCCTCCTATATTTTCTTGGTACAAGAAACATACAACCATGACCAGACATGACACACAAGGAAGGTCACTGTCTCCTTTCCAGTATCCTCTAAATGCTGCCCAGACACCACAAGATACAAAGCCTCCAGAGTTTAGGCAAACCAGCACATGCTTCTTCCTTCCTCGTAATCCCAGTCATCAATCCCACACATCACTGCAGCCCACCTCATCCCAGCCAGCACAACTGTTGCCCTTTCACCATGCATCTTGCTTAAATGGCTATACAAAGTCACCATCTGGCAAGAGAGGTGTCATATGGACAGTATCTTTTGCACACATATTTACTTATTCAGTCTGAAACACAATTTTATTATTTGCCTTATTGTCTCCTAATTCAAACAGCAACAGCAAATCAAGCCAATTCTCCCAACCAAATATCTTCCAAATGTTCATTATATATTCAGCACCCAGAAAACAGAAAGCTTCTATTACTGTACATCTAAAATCAGCACAAAAACAGGTGAAATGTGTTTACCAGAGAGAATATTTAGTGCTTATATTGCCTATCACCATAGTCCTCACTCATCTATGCATAGAAAAGTTTTCTCTTATTTAGAAGCCAATCTTTTGGGGAATGTAATTGTGGTTTTCACATCTATTTTATTTTCTAAAATCTGACCCTGGTATAGAACAGATCAAGGAGTTTGGCACAGAGACAGGAGGTACCTTCACCCCTTGGACAATTAACATGAAATGTAAAACCTGGCAAGTCTTGCATTTAATCCTCTTTGCACCCCTTAGTCCCCTGCCAAAGATAAGAAATCCTTCTCCTCCTAAAAAGAATAAAAGTTTTCAGAACACATCATCAACTCCTCCTTTCAGCCCTCAATACTGACAGGTTTATCTCTATACACAAAGCTTCTCCCCCTTTCTCCAGCTTGGCAACAAAACCGAAGCTCAATGAATATTTTATATGTGTGTGGTTAATGGAGCATTCTGGCTCCAGTCCATTAGGAGGAATCTTACACAACGGTGTATTAACTGCTTCTCAGTGTAACTTTTTGAGTCTATCCAAAAAGGATGTGCATTTGCCAGTTGAGCCAACACTCTATTATTGTCTTGTCAGTGTAGTTCCTGTCTTCAGCTCAAGAGCAGGGTCCACTGCCACAGCAATTTGCCACCATTGTGCTCCTAGCAGCAAACTAAGAAGATTAGCCCAGTTCTAAGCTCTATTCTTCCCTCTACATTTTGAGGTCTGTATCTGTTGTGTGGGGTCTGCCTGCAGTCTTTCTCCTTCGAAGACACAAACAGGGATAAGTGATCACATCACAGATTAACAAAATTGTGTATAAAAGCAGCTGAGGTCTTTAATTTTGATTGAAACCAGGCCTCCATATTCTTTTATCAGCTCTGAAATTTTGGCCTTAAAATCCACCTGACTGATTGAAAAATCAAAGCAAAATGACAACATTTGACAAAGCACTTATCACCTTCTTACTTTAAATACCTCCTCTGTTCCTCAGGGCCATCACAAGCATATCATCTCCATCAAAACCAGCACAAAGTCATCTCAGCAGACAGACATAGATTACTCCCCTTAAAACAACAGGCAGTATAGTTCCACCCTGCACATAGACAACATTCATGGCACATGGTAAAAAGAAGATAGCTGCTGGATTTTTTAGATGAAGAACCCTGAGAGAGTTAGGGGTCTAGCTTTGAACTCTCACCTACATCTCCCCAACAGTTTATGGAGAGCACAGGAACTTCCAAAGCATGAATCATCCCAACCTAAGGCAGATGTCTAGAATGGGTAAGATGAATGGCATGGGCTGTTTATCACTCCTCAACAACCAAAGAGAGCGTCTAGATGACAATCTTAAACTTTATGTCTAAGTTTTAGATAACTAAAATCAGGTGAGATGATTCCCAGCCCCAAGGTTTGCAGACTCATTTCCAGACGAGCCACAGACCCTGACAGACTTAGGGCAGAAAACAACAAGATAAAGTGCTGATGTGGAAGGACTGATCTCATTCCTTCCCTGCCTGAAAGCAGAAAGCGCTCGCATTTCAGAAAGCAAAGTCCATTCTTTGCTTTCACGTCACTGATGAAGCACAATGGAAAAAAGGGACTTCACAGGACCGTATGGTGCTTTCTACAACATCCATGAGGCAGTCACCATCGATGAGGTGCTTGGGTATTGCAGGCTAGAAGTAAGGCCCAGAGGAGCCACAGAGAGACTACTGGCCACAAAATACACTAGGTGAAGGCTTTGAATAGGTAAGGATCACCCCTGGACAAATAGTGCCTTCTCACCCGGTAATGTCTGCACACCCATAACTTACCCAAATGGAGCAGCAGTGGCAGTGTCTGGAGCCGAAGGATGTGGTCAGCGGGCTCAAAGGCACATGATTAAGGGAAGCTCTGTGCAACTTTGAAATAAATTTCCTGGTGCAAGGATTTGGAAGAGAAAGCATTAGTTTCCACAAGAACACTGGCAAGATCACCATGTTTCATATCATGTTTGAAAAAGGACAGGCACTGCACAAATATAATCAAAAGCCATAAATCTGACTGACCAGAAGTTCAGCCGTTCTGAATGGAGCTCTGAAGTTAGGCTGTTTCTTTCTCCTAGAGGCACATGCAGCAAATCAGGCATTCTACCAGTAGATAATCCAGTTACCAGCCCACTTACTTCACTCTTCCAGATACCCCAGCTCCCTCAAAATTTCCCCATCTCCCCACCTCCCCACACCCCCTTTCAGAACTATCATC
This sequence comes from Megaceryle torquata, assembly GCA_024611175.1. Taxonomy (NCBI): domain Eukaryota; kingdom Metazoa; phylum Chordata; class Aves; order Coraciiformes; family Cerylidae; genus Megaceryle; species Megaceryle torquata. The sequence continues at coordinate 134,474 of JANIJG010006259.1, forward strand.
AATGGAAAGTTTTGAGACTTAGTCGAAGACAACCAAAGAGCCTGACTGACTGAAGAAGGGAAACGGCAACTTCCATCATCTCAGAAAGCTGCACCTTTCTCCTACTCATCTCAAAGCTGAATAAAGGAATTAAAAACATAGCCTGGGGCAGCCAGCAGAGATTTACAAGAAGCAGACCTTAGTTCTCACTCTAAGGGCTGGGTGTGTGCATGTGGGCCAGGAGCAAACACAGAGAAAGGGAGCAGAAACACACAGCCTTTGCATTTAAAGAGGAGGAAGGAGAAAAAAAAAAAAGAAAAATAATCAACAACTTCTAAATCCTTCCTAATAAAACAAAAGATCATACTGGCAACATGAAATGCTACCCTACTTTGTTTATTTATCGACACAAAGAAAGAAGCAAGTTGGCACCTCAGAGGGTATTAAATGCAGGTTTTTTGCTGACTGAATGACCTCAGCTGAAATATTTTCCATGACAAAAGCCCAGAAGACGCTGGCACAGTGTCAGACAATAAGATTTTCAGAGTGTATTTACATTCTATCCATGGCCCCAGGCTGTTCCAAACCCATAGGCAGGTGCTGCCTTTATCTGTTCTTTGCTCACCTGGCTCCCTAGCAAAATGTTCTGAGGCCTGCGGCTCGGATACCTTAACTATTTGCTGCCTGGTGCTTAGAAAACTTCAGAAACATCTGTGATCCTGGTAAATGGAGATGGAGACTTCAGTTGCCCTTCAAAGCAGACCAGTGGGTGGTGTGTAAGGAGTTTTTCCAACAACCAGAGGGGAAACTGATGATGCAATGATAAAAGACAACTAAAACCCAGATGAGTTTGTGCTGAGAAAAGAGATCCTTTTTAAAAGAGGGAGAAGGTGGTTCTCTCAAGGACACATTGCATTCTCCATCACTTGGGATCTTTAAGGGATGTCTGGATAGCTCTCTAAGAAGAAACACTCAAGATCCTGCAGATCTGAGGAGCAGAACACAGTTAGGCCTTGAAACCTATGTAGGACAATACACCAATGTCAAGCAGGAGTTGCTCACCAACCCACATCCCTACCAGTGGACAAAAGAGTGGAAGTCAGGCAAAGCCCCAAAGAAACCACAGGGCTGTGTCCTCCAGCTCCATGGCACAAATTCCCTACATCACAGGCTTCCAGCTACATATTCTCCCGTAGACCAGCTCCTAACCTTGTCTTCAGCAAAACGATCTGTTCCACTCCTGTGGTGGAAATAGCCTCCTTTTTGCTTAGTTTAATTTGGCTTCTAGTGCACAACTCGACTGTCTTGAGTAATAAGCCTTCAGGAGATTCTGCAAGAGGATACGCCCTTAATACCGTGCAACCAGGAAGAATGATAATTGCACTTCTAACAGCACTATGTACAAGGCAGCCACCAAAGCAGAGGAAGCATGAATTAAAGCAGGATAAAAAGGAGGGGCTCTTCCATCTACCTAATAAGGTATTATTCATGTTTTTGGAAAGCTTTCTTACAGAGAGATAAAGACAGACATAATGGGCAGTCAGAAGCAACTTTGTCTGGAAAAGGAAAGGCCTGGCTGCCATCTCACAACTCTGCTGTCATGCTGGACTCAGCTTCTATCTTCCCAGCCTTCAGTTCCTCTCCCTTTCCTATATTCTTGCTGTGAGTCCTTGTTTAACCCCTTTCATACACAAGTCATAAGTCTCACTTCCCATAAGCACAGCTCAGGTTTGGTCTGCTCATGCCCTCACACCAGTTCCCTCAGGTCCCATCACCTTCACCCAACCAATAAATTTAATTTTTTTTTGTCCTTTTTTCTCCCATTTCACTCATTCCTGTATTCCCTGCAAAGTTCTTCAACTCAAATTCACTCCAGGTATCCCCTGGAGCATGTCCCCTTTCACATCATTCCTATAACTCTCAGCTCACTACCACCACCCCACATCAGAAGGATGCAGACACCTAACTGTGTTTCTAACTGTATTTATGTAGTTGTCTTTCCTCACTTTTCACACAGGAAGAAAAAATGACTTTACCCTCCAACAAATTTATCATCATAAACTTTCACTCATATACACAAAATGATGCTGAGTTTTAAACAATTTCCCAGAAGTAAATTAACTACTGCTCACTTGCATAAGGTGTCATTGTCCTTCTCAATCCTGACCAATTGGTTATCATAATTTATAAGTATCTTGCAGCCTCTGCCATTTCCAAAGCTGTTCCTATGTGTGCTTGATGATGGAGCTGTGCAGAACTTGCCATGCTGGGAAGAGCACCTCCAGGAAGCCTTTCCTACCATGCAGAAAAACAAACAAACAAACAAATCTGTTAATCCATCCAGATAATATTTTGTAAGGCTTTCAGGTGCATGGCAGAGGGACCTCTAGTGGGAAATTCAAATGCTCCTGATCATGTTAGACAATTTAGTCCCATCAAAATCACAGCAATTTGGGTATCCAGCAAGCTAAGGACCTGTGAAAGCTCTGTATGCATCTTCAAGAACTAAGATGCCTTTGGAAATTGAAACTAGGTCTTATATGTTTAACCAGGTCTGTGGCCAGCTCTTTGGTGCCTATCCCTGTATAAGATCAGTTGCATACATGCACTAGGTAAGACCACCCCACAAGTGGGCATACAGAGAACATCTTCTCAATGCTGTCCATTCCCTGGCTCTGCACTCCCAACTTAACATCATTACAGACTGGTTAAAGAAAACCAAACACCACCAACAACAAAACCCAACCAACCAACAAAAAAACCACACAACAAAACAACAAACAGAAACACCCCAACAACACAATCAATCAATCTGTAGTCCTTCTGGGATGAAAAATATATGCTATGAAGAGCTCCTCTCAGCTAGAATAGTAGGGATAAAAATGGAAGAAAACATCAGACTAATCAGGTAGTGCTCATGGTATCTGCCACGGCCCGCTCCCAGCAGGAACTCTGGGTAACGCCTGCATACAATGTTGCTGCTACTGTCCAACCCAAGGACATCTTTTAAACAATGCCTCACTGATAATCCTGTAAGGATTTTCAGCTCTGTCCTGTAGAGCATTTTAATTGCTCACACTGTTTCAGGAGCTCAATCATTTATGGAAGGTATTTTCATCTCACTAATTGTAGGTTTCCCAGAGGACTCAGTACAGTATTTCATGTCCTTAGTGCTATTAAATGCTTCAGGAAAGCATCCAGACATCCAGAAGCTAATTTTTTAGTGTGCATATAGTTCTGGAAAAGGAAGATTTTTATGCCTTAAACAAAAAAGAAATTCTGTCTCTTAACTTTCAGGAAAAAAAAAACCAAAACACCATTACTCAAAATGACAGGTTTTCAGATAGCAGCCTCATCTATGTCAGTTGCAAGTCTGGAACTATTTCTAACACTATAGCATGGAGCCATACTCATGCACTGGGAAAAATATTTCATCTCTTAGTAGCTAAATGTTAAATCTCTATCACTAACAACATCCACCCTGGGGAGCAATTCCCAGCTCCCAGGACAGGTAGTACAGAACATCTCATGCTGACACCACCCAAGGCCAGCTTGGCACTAGAGCAGACTGGCCATGCCCATAATGTGTGTCACTTGGCCTTGTGGCCATAAGACATAATAGTTGCTTGTGTGTGTGCTTGAATTCAACACGCCTAAAATAATTTCAGAGTAGTGTTGCAGTCCATGGAGGCAATGTTTTTACAGCCTGATACTGAAGGGTTGTGTTGCATGCCCTGAAGAAAGGGGTGGTGGTAGCAGCATAAGGTCACAAGGTCTGGGATGGCATGGAAGTACTGCAAAGGTCAGAGAGAAGCCAAACCAGCCTCAGTGTTGTGCTGCCTGCTGAGAGCAGTCCTGAAGGTCTTCTCTCAGTGGGGTCTAGATGGTTCACCTCAACATCAGACATAAAAATATGCTGGGAGGCTGAGACATCTGGAAGTGTATGTATATTTACTGCAGACTGTCACTCCTCTGAGTTGGCAGAGATTCAGAGACCCACAGCCTCCAAATGCACTAACGAGGGCCATGTATTTTGAAAGAAGGAAAGAATGAAGATTTCCAAGTGTATCTGTATAGCATATCTGAAAAGCAGTAATTGTATGATACTGCATTCCCTGGAGTGGCGGTAACATCATCCCTTCCCTCCATGCCAAGGAGGTTTAGATACAGCCCAAGGAAAAGAATTGAAATTCTAGTGGAAAAAAGGCTGAGACCTGCCAAGTCCCTGGAGCTCACAGCAGCAGGAGGGCATTGGAGATATAGCAGGTGGAGGTCTGTAGACCAAAAGAGAGCCCCTTTTTCCAGCCCCTTCCTAGTGAGTACAAAGTGCTATAAGGTGAAGATAATGTTCATCCTTGTTTTACATGATCCTGGAATGGTGGAAAAGGCTCATAAGTGATGTCCCACAGATAAAGACACGAGTATTAGCTGAGAGGTAACCCTCAAGAATACATGCTCTTTGTTAGGTGAAAGGTAGGCTTAGCACCTTGGCTTATAACAAGGGCTGTGAGCTTATCAGCAAAAAATCGATTGCTTTATTCAACCATGACCTTAAGTCTTCAGGAAAAAAAAATCTTCATCATTATAATCTCTGGACTGTTGTAGTGTGCAGATCCCATGAGGCAAGCCTGATTTACTCTGGCTCTTAGTGAATGAGAATCTGTGTCTTAAAACCCATTATCACAGTTGGCATTAAACCAGTAAGCATCTTGCTAATTAGCTCTGTAAAAATGCCCAGCTGAAATGGCTTGCACAAGCCAGAAGACCCCTTTTACCTGCATGAGAAATGTCCACACTTATGTGAATTGGCTGCTCATGACATGAGAACATGCAGCAGATTTGCTACTGCTGAAGAAGAGACTTCCTTCAGCAGCTACCTTTTGTAGCTTTTTATAAATGTTTTTCGATGACAATTAAAGGTGATGGATCTTAGCACTGGTTAGGAATTAAACTGTATGGAGATCCACTAACCAAAAATAAAAATAAGGACAAGACAATCCACTGGGAACTTCTGTGTACTTAGGTGTGTTTCTACTCAAAAAGATTACGTAGATTCCAAGGACAGAACCATTAAACCAATCACCTGAAACAGCGACCTGTGAGTCCTGCCCTGACAGCAACATTAGCCTGAGAGAATTCACTCACACTACCTGCAACCCTGTACCCCAACACTCTCACCTGGCATATCTGACTGGGGTGGACAAAGAAATATTCCAAAAATGGAACTTTTACATCCCCTGCAGGACTACAAATCACAGAGCAAATGCCATGACTCAGATTCTGCCTGGAACATATAATGAGGATATTAAACTAGATCATCATTTTATAGGTTACTTTATTTTTAATTGGGGGAAAAAAAAAAAAAAAAAAAGGAAAACACAGAAGCCAACCAACCTACATATTTGGCCTTCAAATGAATTTTTGGTTTTACGTGACAGCTTTTTCCCCTACTTATAAATTTGCATAAATACTGTAATACTCTCAAGACAGGACATGCATGGTAAAGAATATGCAAAAAGCCAGAGCTAAGCCCAGCTGCCTGTCTCTCCCACTGTGCTCTGCTATGACAGCAGAGATGAACCAGGGCTAGTACTGGGAGCAGTTCCCCCTTCTTCATGTCACTAAGTCAGGAACTTGGTCCTGCTGGGACACAGTCTTCCCCCTTTGGTGAGCCTTTCTTGACAGACCCCAGATGGAGAGCCTCTTTTCAGTTCACTCAGCCCGTTTCCTGCACAGTTGCTGTGGTGGAGGGATGCTTATTTTCCTGTGGAAACAAGGAAGAATAAGCTTTGACGTGACCTTCCAACGGGGAGCTGCTGCCATTCCTCTGCCAAAGGGAAGAGGAGGAGCAGCATGTCAGGGAAAGACGGAGACACACTGAAAGGAAGGTGTCAACATGAGGTTGTGTTTACCCACACAAGGGCACCCTGTGCAGATTTAATTCAGCTGGTGCAAACTCCCATGCAGTCACTTACTTGGGGTTCAGGGAGGTTTCTTTCTGCTAACAGGATTAGAAAAGGTTTAAGCTAAACCAAAAGAGAAGAATGCACGCAAGTGCTTTCACAGTTTAGAAAATAAACAAATACAGAGCAAATCTGCTTTTAGACACGGCCAAAGCAACCACAGCTCCCTTCCCAGCAGCTCTCCTCACAGAGAGCATTTTACCTAATGCCATCCTCTCTGCTGCTTTTCCTGTTGCAACCCTGTCTTACCACCCACTCGGCACAGAAAGTTGCTGCACTTTACACCTACATGCTGTTAAATAACTTACATCACTCCAGAATTTGGCCCAAGTAGACATACTGGTATATGAAGAAGTATACAAAACAGCTAAGTAAATGTTTTTGTCCCTCTAAAGTGGCAGTGGGCAGCAAAGCGTGCCTGTGCCGAGAGCCTGGCAATGTTCTGCAGTAGGAAGAGCCTGAGGCAAAGCAGAGGGAGGCTCCAGCCACTACACCTCATTTAGCACAAGAAGGCTACTGCTCAAACCAGGTCCCACTAAGGTTTCCAAAATCCCTGCTGGTGGGAAAACACTTTCCATTAAAACATCTCTTTCCGGTGAGGACGCCTATTAACTCAAGTTTACTGAAAGGGCATTTGCTGCCTGCCCAGGTAGAACCACCGCCATCTCTACTGGGCTCTCCAGTGGTTCGGCTGGAGATACAACATGACCAAGCAGTGAAAGCAAAGTTTACTGCATCCTCCTGAAAGGGCAGGGTGGATCTCCACCTGCAGGGTGCGGTTGCCTTGAGATGGAATTTGGTTGGGACTCAAGAGTAATAGCAGGAGTCCCGTGATGTTCACTCTCGGGAGGTGAGGATGTTGGTTTTACATTTTTTCCAAAAGGTTAGGAGTTGTGGTAAGCCTAATCATTCTGGCACGTCAGCCTGTGCTATCTAGGGGGAAGAGCACCACCTTCTGAATTACCAAGTCAAATTGACTATAGCAATCAACTTTTCCTTCTAAGTCCCCATCCAAAAACAAACAGGCCCAACCCTTCTTAACTTATGAGATCATAGCCCAAGGCAGTGTAGCTCTCTGGGACATCACTGCCTCACCCATCATCTACAAACATCAGTTGTGCAGGGATGGTACAGATCTCTCCCAAATTTTACATACACAAAGATCTCTGACCAATGACATAAACCCACTAGAAAGTGCCTGCAGCACCTTTCCAAGGTGGTAGGTAACCAGCAGAGCCATGGAAATAAGGACAGAGTGGTGGAGTCATCAGGAACAGGTACTGCACAGGGCTGGTTGGCTCCCAGTGAAAGCCTCTTGCCCAAGCTGGAGCTTGTCATTCAAAGGTTGCCTTTTGTGAACCCTGCTGCACCAATGCTTTGCTGCTGCTCAGCTCCACTCTGAGTAGCATATTCATCTTCCCATCATCACTTCAGAACTTATTTGCATTGTTAAATCACTAAGATAATTTTTTTCCCCTTGATATCTTCAAATCAAAGCTGCCCGAGATAGAGATCTTTCTTTTGTTGAAGCATATTACTACCCTTAATGGGTTTCTCAAATGCATAATCCATACCTTCCACTTCAGAAGTCATAAAATCTAATTGTCCTACAATTCAGACCTGGCCCAACACCTTCTGAAGCAAAAGCAACAAGTTCTCATTGACTTTTTCTTGGATCTGGCTTTTCTATAGCATTAGTGCTTTGACCTCAATGCAGAAACCTTCATTGCTGTTTAAAGAAGTAACTTTTTTCATCCACACCTTACATGACAAAAAGAGGTATGACAAGCTGCAGAGGTTCATGAAAGGTCAGGCTGTGGCTGACTCTGAGCTGAAATCAGAAGGTCTGAACACTGGACCCAAGATAGCTCTTTAACCACTACCTACAATATTCCATTAAGTGCTTCACAACACAAAGAACCATGAAACAGAGAAAGATAAAGGAAAAAAAAAAATAGCTATTAAGACTCTCCTAGCTGGGGTAAAAGTGCTGCTGCCTGAAGTATGTAACTGGTACATGTGATGATCATTTCATAAGTCTTACCATCTTGGGATTGACAGCCTTGTACCTGGGAATTAGTTCCATTCCATACTTTCACAAACAAAATAAATTCAATAATTAAGCATACGTATCCTACTTCTACAGGCAACAAATCTAGGAAGAGCTGACAGATCAGAAGTCAAAATGATCTTGATGATCTGGAAAAATTGGGAAGGGAGGCTTAATTCAGTAAAAATCAGTGCAAGATAATCTGCTTGCAGAGGCATCCTTCCTTGATGCTCAACATAGGCAAGGTCTTGACTGGTGGATTGCCTCTAGCCTCAGACTCACACTTCAAGAAACAAGTGGACAGACCATAGAGTCCAGAGAAAAACAAAAGGATGGGAAACATGATCTCCAGCAACTGCATGAGCTGAGGTGTTTAAGCACGGGAAGAACTGATTAAGGGGAGCAAAAGGGACATCATCAACTGTGCAAAAGGCCCATCATCAACTGTGCAAAAGGCCATGCAAGAAATGGCTTGGACATCAGAGCTTCCAACCAGCACCTCCTGCAGTAGCTGTATGCTAATTTCACTTTTGATTCCTGGCACCATTTCTGTAATAATTGTAAGCTTTACTGCTAAGAAAGAAGCTTGAAAAAGAATTTAAATGCAATCTAAAGGTTAAAAATTTGAAGTTAAAAATAAAAAAAAAATTTTTTAAAAAGTTTTTCTTATGTCAGGATTTGGCTGATGCTGGATGAGGAGATCCAGATTTTTGATCACCATTTGGCAATGCTTACTTGCTTCCCTAAAGGGCTTTAAAATGGCACCAACATGATATCAACCATGTTACCTCCTCCCATGTCTATGTTTTTACTGGTGCGGGTATCTTGAGCCTGATGGCACTTTCCAAAGCACCCAGACTGCACAGGGGTGTAGACCCTCTCTGTATTAGTTTGCAACTTTACACCACATTATTCCTTATTTTTTCCACACTTTCTAAATCTGAATCTAATTTGTTCTGCACTGACCTATGTAGTAGGTCTTGAGGGACTCTTCACCCCCAAGATTTCACTCTCTGTGCCCAGCAAGCATTAACATTCAGAGTAAATTTTCCCTCCAGGTATGAGCTTGGCCTTCTTTCAGAGAAGTCTCATTTTCCTACCTTCATGTACACTTGTATTTCCTTAAAGAGCTCGAACTCCCATTAAATAGGAGAGTCTAAATGACAAGCGTTAAAATAATTTTTTTAACCTATTCTCATTCAGTAGGCGCCCTACTTCCCTGCAGTCTGGGTACAGTCTCCAGCCTACTCAGAAAGCTGTGCCCTTACCGACACCAGCATCTCATTTTTATTCTGGTTTTCAGCTCCTTGTAGACAACAGAAAAAAAAATAGCAACTTATGTGGATCACATCTAAAACCACGTGCATAAGTTCAAAGATAATTAGCCCTGTAGTTGCTAAATGCTGTGCAAAGCACACATTTAACAGCTAAAACTGATTTTAATCTTTGCTTAATTCTTTTGCCAGAGAGTCCCATTCATAGTGAGGCAGCTGTCTAAATATCTCGGCCCCTTGGGGCGAGGAGACAAGGGAGCCTCTTGCAATGCTCTTGAGTGACCCCAGCTGGCTACTCCCCCAGCAGCACCCATGAGCCACTTCCACGTCATCTGGGGCATGGGATACCACTGGAGCTAGACCCCCAAAAAGGTGCTTTATGTGTGCAGTGCAAAAATTCTCTTTGCTCAGCTTAGGTAACACTTCTTAAAGTTATAACAAAAAGTTGGGTAGCAAGAGCGGTAAGATTAAGGCAAAGTAATGGTCTTATTAGTACATGGATTTACACCCCACTGCCTTTGCTCTGGCTGAGCATGAAACCATCAGTCACTGCACCCTTTTCCCCATATGACTGTTAATAGAGTCTCCCCTTTGGGTCAAAAAGGCCCTGAACAGCCAGAGGGCAACTGCAAATTGTAGGACAGTCACACAATTGTTGTACCACAAAACCGGTATATTTTTTTCTTTCATAATACCTTGTCTAAGCTTTGCCATGCTATGAGCATCTGCTTGTAATTATACTCCTTAAAAGCAAGTAAATAGGGCATTTTTTTTAATAAACTCAAATGGCCTTCTGCAGAATGTGATTAGACACTAGTGCTTTCTACAGCCAGGCAGTGTACACGTATCCACAGAAAGAGATGACATGAGGACACGACAGCAGCAGCTTAATGAATATACTCTCTGCAACAGGCAGTAGCCTTACAACAAGGTTTATTCACTCCAGTGTCTTGATCTTCTCCAATATTTAGGGAGCCAAGACATTACTGTGTAACCGGTTGATTACCCCTGCACATGGGATATGTAATGCACTGAGATGGGAAGGAGCTGAACTAAGGAATATGCCTATGCCTGCGGTGTACTAAGAAAATATACTTCGCTCCTTCTCAAAAAGGCTGATGGTCTCCTCAGCTGCAGACCAAGGCTGACTATAATTTTAGTATTTAAATGCTCATTAGGGGTTTTTATTTTTGCTTGACCAGTTTCTGTTCTAAAATATGGGGAGTGGCATATGTAATCAGGCAAAGCTTTCAGTTACAACCACCTGCTTGTCCTTTCTTCTCTCAGACCCCAGAAGCCACAGTGTCTTGTGTGAGGGACTGACATGAGAGTTGGAAGGAGAAGGAGAAAGCTGGGAGAGGAGAGGACACAGATTGCAAGAGAAGTTTGGAAAGAAAACAGCCATAACAAGACAACATTTTACTTTCAGGCCTATATTTGGACAGCCTAAATTGTCAGTCAGTCCATCCCTCTACCAAATATTTCCCATTGGGTGGCCCTCAGTGATTCCCTGCTCAACACCATACCTTTGTCCCAGGAGTGACTCCTCAAAGAAATGGTGCTGAGGGCTTAGGAAGATTTCAAATACCCTCCAAATGCCAGGGAATTTTATTTACCTAAGCTGCAGAGTTAGCTAATAGCTTGCACAGCACTTTGAAGCAGGAAAACTCTAGAGAGAGGAGCATTAGAATTAGTCATATGAAAGCTATCACAAAAAAAAGGCTTGCTTTTTTAAAATTTTCCACCAGGTTGCCTATTAACCCAGTATCTCCAGGTCTAAAAGAGCATTAGCTCACACAAGAATGATAAATGCTTGATCTTGAATAAAGAAATAATGGGGCTCAGGAATTACACCTAAGAAATTATAGAAAGGCTTGTCTAGAAACTGAGATTTAAAAAATAACAACAAATCCATTTGGGATCCCTTACACTTGCCTGCAAGACTTGCAGTCACCTACATAAGAATTCACACCCACACTCCAATTATACAAGCCCTCTTCTCTGGCAAAATCAAGCAGAAAAGGTGGTCTATCACAGGACACGTAGCAAAAACATGAGATCAACAGCTTTACTCTCCACATTGTTACTATTCCCAATTCGAGATACCTTTTTCCAGCTTTATCATACAGGAAATTCTACCCTTTCCTTCTCATGTGAGGTTGATGGTCATTGAGGGCCTCCCACAGCTCACTGGTGGCTGCTTGCAGGGTACAGCTTCAGATCAATGTTCTTGACTGCGTGGATAAAAATACAAATAAATCAAACCACAACCAAAGAAAGCCTCAGGCAGCCCAGAAGAAAGCTAATAGTCATTATATTCATCTGCAGGATGTGAACTTTCCCTGTCCTTACTGATTTCTCTTATTAAGCAATCATCAAGCACTGATAGGAATTTTTTTCAGGAAATGGGAGTACAATGCGTTCATAAGAAAAACACCAATAGAGCAGGCAGCCAATATGAGCCACTTGACATTTCAGGAAATTAAGTTATACTGTGGTCCCAGCTTATAAGTTCAGCAAGACCCACGAGGGAACTCTGGAGACCTGCTGTGCTTTCATTTCAAATGTGACGGCCACATGGGCTAATTGAGGGCAGTAGCTGTGTGTGCTCTGTCACATCTGTCCTGCTGCCCTTCCTCTCTCCCAGCAGCTCCTACACTGCTCAGAGCCTGCGTGCCTCAGCCAGCTTTGTCCTTTAGATGCTGAGCGTGCTGTTCTGGGGGTGAGAGAAAAAAAAAAGAGGATTTGGAAGGTCAAAAACACCCAGTGAAAACAATAATAAAGTTTCAGTGAAAGCCTCAGATCTCTGTCATACAGAGCTGAATGTATTTTTTGGGATGCAAAGTTCAAAGCCCAAAGCATCTCACCCATGGATGACAGATCACTTGGGGATTCCAGATATTGCAAGTACAAACTGGGGAGACAGGGACAAGCCCTGAAGCTCACAAGCCGAACAGATTTATAGGTTGCTTTTGTCCACATCATTGCCAAGAGGGCAGAAAGGAGGAGGTTGAGCAACAGCAGTATATGGACCAGCTGTATGGGAGATGAAGAGAGAGCCATCCTGAAATGAAGGGTGCAGCCATCAAGACTGGTGTTTGTTCAGCCATATTCCTGAGGGAGCTCCTGCTGGTAGACATGTGGACAGGTGACAGTGAGCCACCTCGTACAGAAGCATCCTCTTTTTCACCTGAGAAAAGGTTGAAGCTGGTTGGGGAAGCTGTGAGCCACCACTCATGGATCTTTATCCCAACAGGCTCTTGGCTGCTAAGATGGCAAGAGAAAAACAGCTATAGCAAAGACAACATAATCTTCCTTTGTTAGGAGGACAGATAGAGTAGAGAACTCTGGAAGCTCCCAGGGACTGTGCCCAGGCAGCCCCTCTCTCATGGAAGTTCCACATACTCTCTGCTGTTGAAATTTTCTTTGAGACTAAGAGCTATAAAGGTACAAATACAATTCAGGTCCTCAAGGCCCTTGGCTTCTTTCCACATTTTCCCATCTGAAATGCTTGGACCACCTTGGAAAGCTTTCAGGATTGCAGCCAGTATTGTTAATATTCCCAGTTAAAGGCATCTTGAAATTAGCACATAAGAAACTACTACTTCCTCCTCCCATTAATTTGATGGGTGCTGAGGGTCTCTCTTTCAGCCCACTGATGGGATTAGTGCTGGCAGGATATGGCTTTGGACTGATTTGGGAGGGGTAGCTGCCCTACTGTTGCCTTACTCTTACCCTGGGCACACAGCTTGGCTAAGAAGAGCTTCAATACCCATCTCAGCCTTCATTCTGCTGTGTGACCTCAGGCAAGCAAACAAAATGGAGACCTGAGGACCTGAAAAAGCGTCCTTGAGATCATCCAGCTGGTCAAGAGAGGATCAAGAAGCAATCAATGCTCCCCATTCTCCTGACAGTGCCCTGCTTCTGAAAGAGGAGCAGTCAGGGACAAATCAAATCCAACAAACTCCACCCAGTGAAACATTACAAGACTAGGAAACAACCTAGATACAGACTAGCCTAACCAAGGAACAGACAAAACCTTTGGGGGAAGGTGCATTGAGAATCCCATCATCTTTCATCCCCTGTAGCATCTGCTCCATCATTTGCAATGGCCTCATATAGGGAAGTCACGCGAAGGTAAAACACTTAATTAAAACACTCATGCTGCAAACACTCACCTCCACGTAGGCGTGGAAATCTTCAAGTTTCCTTTTTATTATACGGACGGGATCCTGCTTTTCATTGGCACAATATAAAATAGCCACAAAAATTCCACACACGGAGCATCAGACCCTGCGACCAGCCTCGACATGCAGAGCGTCGGTAATAAAACACACCCCTATAGGGATTTAGCACTTTGGCTTGTGCTCAGCTGGGGGACTTGGGCAGGACTTTCACTCTTCAGACATAAAAAAAAAATATTAATTATAATCACCTCTGTCATTATTTCAACTCCCGCACCCCCCTTTCCCTGTCAGCAAAGAGGAAAGAAGCCATGTGCTGATGGGATTGTGGGTTTGTATGAAGGAGATGGGGCCAACTCTGTGTGTGTGTACTGCATCTGCCCTGGAAATCAAACAGCAGCTTTAGAAAGGGCATGCTGGAAAGGGCCCCCAGGTGCCAAAGGAGAAATTCAGGGAAATATTATTTTATTAAAACAATTAGAACAGCTGCTGCATGTAATTCCTTACGAAAAAATGCAGGCACATCCCCCTTCCTGTCCATCTCACACATCACCTCTTCCACAGACACTTTGCACAACCAGGTGACCAAGTAGCTTTCAACTTAAATCTGTGCAGGAGCCACGGTGCTTCTCCTACCAACATGCCACACATCCCTGGTGCATTTGTCCCTCTCATACCTACCGCTCCCAATGAACGTCCTGCCCTATCCCACCCCACCAGAATAAAGTGAGTCTCCAAAGTGCACATGCTGGGGAGGTTTTGTGCTGGCACCACAACAGGCACTGCAGCCAAGAGGGCAGGCTAGAAAGTGCAGAGGATATGAAATGCCCAGTCAAGGCAAGGACTTCCCAGGGATTCCTGAAATGGTCTCCTTTCCTATAGGCAACATTTCCCCCTCCAACTGTCTCTTCCCATGAACTAAAGTAGTGGTGTTCTACAGCACCCTCTAATCAATGGTGCAGTGAGAGGTAACACACCAAAGTTTGAGACTTAACTCTGCCAAAAACCTCTGTGCTCATTCATGTGCATGGAAAAAAGAAAACAAAACCACATCCAGCTCCCCGTAAAAATTTGCAAAGCTGCTTCCACAACGTTTGGAAACCTTCTCCCCTGGGGTCCTGGTTAGACTAGTTGCAAGGTGCAGTTCCTGATTTTCCACTACACCCTTCCATTCCATTGCCACTTTCTCCTTCCAGCTCTACTCCACCCATGTCTGAGCTATCCTGCTTTGGCCTTTTACCTGCTATCAAGCCTGGGATGGTCTCCTTGTTAGCGCTCCACGTAGGACCCATCAACATGTGGTCATGATCCGTACCAAAAGGCTTCAAGAGGGAATCTGTGAACCTGTAATAACAAGGGGACAGGCTACTATGCTGTCATTGAAAAGCCTGAAAAGAAGCAGGAAATTACAGACACACTGGTGTTCCTCCCTCCTCTTATACATACTCCCCTCCTTCACAGTTTACCTGCAATGCATACGGCATTTGGGAAGAGCTTGTAGCTCCAGACAGGACCACTGAGTGGGCCAGGCCATCCTTGGACATGCTGCATGGTGGCATACTAAGCTTCTCTATGCTTCCCACAAGTGGCTGCAGGACTTAATCTGCAAATTGATCCAGACGGACAATTACCAGAAAGATGAGGCTCCAATACATGATAGAGTGAGACAGGAAGGAAGACTACAGATATACAGCGCTGGAGCTTAGTAAAAAACCCATAGCCTAAGACTGGCAGCTTCATTTTCATCTTATTTCATCAGTGCTGCTGCTTACACTTTCACCTTGCCCTGCACCCTGTCACAGCCAAACAGGTACCAGATGCTGCTCTTCAGGTCTGTTAGCATGACACCTTTGCTTTGTGCAGGTGTTGGCAACCACACGCATACAAAGCAGGGTAAAATCCAGCCTAGGCTGGAGAGAAGTGCACTGAGGTGATCTCTGGAGGCTACGTTTCAGCTTGCAGGCACCACCCTGCAATCGGGCACCATGATGCTACAGGATATATGGCAAATGCCATCTTGCTGAAGGAAGGCAATTACTTTCTTCATCCTCTGTAGTTGGTCTGTCCATGAGAATGGTCTGCTCTTGCTCCTGCCAACTCTTTGTTCATTTGGGGTGTGTTGGAAAAAGAAAGAAGGCATGCTCCAGGCAATTGTTGTCTGCCTTTGGACAGGATGCTCTCTTTCACAGACACACTGTCCATTCCAAGCAGACTCCAATACCAGAAACAGAGGGATATTCTGATGAAGACCCAGACTGAGTAACAAGAAACTTGAAGTTTAAGGACTTTTCTAGTTAGACTAGCTTAGGACAAACTGCTGCAACTCACTATGCCTCAACTTCTCCATATGGAAACTGGAGGGATATGAGACTTCTGAAGCTTCAAAAAAAATGTAAAAAGGACAAGGGTTAAATGACTGCTAATAAACCCCAGTAACTCTCCACTTGCCTCAGCAGCATCTGTCCACAGGTAACTGATATCCAGCTAGCCTTGGTAAAAAGAGGTCAATAAGCAGACAGAAAACCTTTTGACCTGCAAGACACCCATTGTTCTATCAGTGGGGGCTTGTAAAAGGTCAAGCACCTTTAACAACGGTGCTTCAACCATGAGATTTGAAGATGTTTAAGAGCATCTGCAATGGGCTCATAGTGGGGTTCATAGAGGTCTCCCAGAAACATGAAACCTGGATGGGCAAAACATTAATGTCTGTGAAATATTTCTGTAGGGGTAGAAAATTGGCTGAAGCTTAGAGATCTAGTTCAGCAGCTCGGTATATTGCCCAAAATAACAAGCTGGTGGCATTTGGGATCCTCCCCCACAAAACCTGCCAGAAAATGCCCCAGCAATCCCAGCGTACATTCACCCCTGTCATCACGCTTTGCTGGGCATTAGTGGTGGACAGCACCCCACCCCGAGAAAACATGGGGCATTCTTGGCACTTTGCCCTGAAGGCAAGGTCATCAGATGCAATGATGAATTCTTTGCCTGCCATATGCACTGTGGTATGCAAGGGAACACAATCCTGCCCTAAGCAAGAGTCGAGTTTGATTAGGGCTGATCGCTCCAAGATCCCTCCTGGAGAATCTTGCAAAGGAGGAGTTACTGGCCACCCAGAATGAGCCCAGAGACAAGAACATGAAGGCTTGTGGGGTGTTTGGCCAAGTGTCCCAAAGATATAAAGCAGCGTGCTCTTTCTGGTCGGAAGTACAGTGGAAAAGTGGCATTTCTCCCAATACACTACAATCCAGCATGGACAAAGTCACCATAAATGGACACAGTGGAGCCTTCCAGGCATCCCTTCCAACTTGACACTGACTTGGCCCTTAGGACAGAGAAACTTTGGCCTTTTCCAAAATGATCTGCCTGACACAAGACTCAAATAGTTGGCCGAGTAGAGCTGGGATCCACCCTCATTCTCCTTTGGACACCCTCTGTGGGACTCTTAATGGGCCCTGTCTTCTCTATTCTGTGTTTTATTTCTCCACTGAGGACAACAGCCGTTTCTCACCTCAACAGAGAGCTGTGCCTAAACTCATTAACATCGAGAAGACATGCTGGTAGTATGGTGATGGCCTCACCACACCCCAGCCAGCTCTCAGGCACATACTTTATGAAGATTTTCTTCCTTTTGCTGTGCAGCAGCATGGCAATGACACCAAAGACGTCTTGCAGATCTGCTGAGGCCCACAGGGCTTTAGAAGAGTCCAGAGGACAGAGCCAGGCCAACGTGAAAGGCCTCCACAGTTCTTTTGTACCTCCGTCAGCCTTAGAAAGTGGGAGTCCCACTTCTACAAAGATGCCCATGAAATAGCAGTTCAAGTTCAAATTACATTTATTTTCTCAGTGTGCAAAATGCATCTCGGTCTTGCGTTGTCTTTCTTCAAGTGGTGGGAACCCACCCTTCTTCAGACAGCGAACAACAAAGGAAACTACAGAGGCATAGAATATTAAGAAAACCCTGTCCTAAAGTCTCCCCCCACCACATTTTACCCACTGCCATCTGTTTTGCAAATACAACAAACTAAACAACCCTCTGGTAGCTAAATTCCTTGCATCTTCGAAAGTACATGCATCTCTGTGCCAAAGTAAACAATCTCATGGCTAGTTTACATCAAAAAAAAAAAGTGCACTAGCAAAGGAACAACACATTGGTTCAAAGTCTGCTACAGTACAGTCTGTGGAAACATTCCCAGCAAAGACAAGAGTAAAATAACCACAGTGGGAATTTCAATGTATATTCAGCCTGGCAGCTTTACCTTCAAAACATCTTTGGAAGTACAAATCTAGTCTTCCTACAGCTGTCACAGATTATATGTCAACCAGCTTCCCCCTATCGCTGCAGGTTTAGTGGCGGTACAGTGCAAAAGGTACAAAGGATCATGCAGTTGATGTAGGGAGAAGGGATTAGGTGGCCCTGTTAGCCATCTGTGTTGAAGAGCTGGTTATGGGCTGGCTGAGACCTGCATCAGGTGCAGGAAGACATTGAAACACAATGTCCATGCACTCATTTACAGCAACATGATGATGCAGTAATGGAGAAAAAATAAAAAAGGAAGGAAAGAGAACTATGTTTTGTGTGTTGTAAACTGTGCTTTCTTCGCGTGGAGCTTCCTTTTTCCCCAGGTTATATGCAAGCACTTAATTCTGCTTGAACATGAGCAAGTGTCCAACAATTCAACCCAAACCTGATCCTCAGCCAGTGCAGACCACTAGCCTGAGAATGGAAAGGGCTGGGGAGGGTAAAGACAAGTCTTCCATTTCCACACTGGCTGTGAACTGACCTGGCTTTGGTTCTGATGATTCCTGACCTAGGGGACCACCTCCTTCATAAAGAGTCCTAGAGCCACAGCTCTACTTGGAGTCTCAAGTTTGGCTGGATGCGGGCTAAGGACAATCCATCTTAGACTGAGCCAGAAACCCCACCTGGAGTTTGGCTTCAGGGGCTCAAGATTTGAGGTCCACTCTTTAAGTACATCAGCCACCAAATTCAACTTTTTATAAATTAAAAATTACAAATTTTTTATGTATAACATGTCCTAAGTGAATTCAGATGAGAGCCCAGCCTTATACTGAAGGAAGAGTACTCAGACTTCCACCAATCGAGAAAGTCTCTAGTTAAACCTGTGCACTTTTCCCAAAGAAGCAGCACTGTGCAGCTTGAACTCAGCAGCTCCTGTCAGAGCCCAAACCTGGGAGATTTATGCAGGTCACTTATTAATTTTCTCGAGTACCAACTTCTTTCAAGTTGTCCGAGCTTATGGCTTGTTTCAGTCACCAGGACCCATAAAAAGAGGCTTTTTGATTCAGACTATAAAGACCTGCAACCTAAATACATGTCCCAGGGCTTTAGCTCACCCATGTCACTGCCAGGAGGAGCACAAAAGGTGCCTCCCATAGAGCAGAAGCAAGGTGCTTGGTGGCATTCCTCCCATGGATCAGTATGGCACTTTTCAAAAGAGGGAAAGGGAAAAAATAGAGAAGAGAAGGAGAGAAGAAAAGAGAAGAAAAAAAAAAAAAAGTAAAAGCCTTCCCTATAATCACTTCAAAGCACATTGCTTTGGAATCAAGATACAGAGAACAGATTATTCTCACATGCCCCAGCTCCGGCAGAGATCCATGTAAACCCAGTGTGGCACCCCAGGGCTAGTGCAGAGACTTGGGAAACAGCCTGAATCCCAGGGGCCTTGCTGAGTATCATGGACAATTCTCTTTGGTACCAGTTACAGCAAAGGAAGCAGGGAAGATGACACATTAAAGAAGGACAATAGAAAAAATATATTCCCCCCCATTACAAACTCCTGGAGGAGGCATACTGCAGAGAGCAACTGAGTTAAGCAAATGCGTTCCAATGTTTTAGATGTATTGATTATTTGATGGCTTCCTATTAAACCAGTAGCTTTAAAAGCTCTTATGTAAAGGACATAGCTGAAATAGAGCTTGAGTTTGGATACAGTCTATGGTGGTGAAAATCAAACACAAGTGCATGGATAAGAACAGAATTAGAGTGGATAGAATAAGCATACAAAAAAATACTCAAAGCATCTTACAGGTTTAACACATTCTGCAGATAGTGGTGACAGAGGAGGCTGCTTGCTTCTTTAATCCATAGTTTTGGGGCATGCAGAATAACAGAAGTAGGTAAGGCTAAACCTAGATCCCACTGCATTCTTAGGTGAGTTGCCTATCGATTTCTATGGCTTGGAGCACTTGCTTCTAAAGGCAAAGTTCACATGAATATTGCTCAGGCGGCACTGTACAGTCCCCACTTTGCTAATCTTCATGTTGGAGCAGCCAACAAATTGGCAAAACTAGTTCCGAGGGCAGTCAGGGGAGGGATGGAAGCAGCACACGGTTGCCTTGGAGTTATCCAAGGTTATCTACACATCATGCTGTACGCTCCCTGCTTCTCATAATTAGAGTGTCTAGACAGGAGATGATGCTGGTGAAGCAGCAAGTAAAAAGGTTTTGCAGAGTTTTTCAGAGGAGCCCAGCTAAAGCAGTGATTACAACAGAATGACAGACAAGACTTGCAGAACCCAGCTGAGATTAAAGCCAATTTTAACCTGAGTGAAGGTCCTTTCATAACCCTTCACATCCCAGAAAAGCTGCTGAATCAGAGTGCTGATGGCTCAAGTACCCAGGAGGGCTCCGAGCTTTTAAACCAGCCTCAGACTGAAGGTTTCTGCAAAAGTAATTGCAGCTGTGTCTCAGCTTCATCCAGATGCTGGCATTTAGCAGCCTCAACTTGTGTAAACCAGCTTCACTCCACTGAAGTCAACAACAATTGACACCAGCTGAGAATCTGGCTTTCGGTGCAGTTTAAATATAGTCTAAAGAAAAAGAACTTACAGAAGGATTGCCCAATTCCTCATGTCCATTTCCCCCTTGGGGTAGGGCTGAATAAGATGAATTTTTCATTTTAATTTAGCTCCAGTTATTTTTAACAACAGCATTATGAGCTCACATTTATTACAGCACCTTCCATTCTCCAGGAGCCAGGCTGCCTTTCATGCTTCACCAGGAATCAGAGAGAGTTGGACATGGTACTCTGCACAGCACCAGAACGGAGCCACCTCTGGAAGCAGCACAGCGGATGCTCAGGGCACACAGAAGCCTGGCCACAAACACAACAAATCATCAAGGGGACTAAACCAATTCAGCTTCAGCATTGCAAGAGCGAGCCCCAGCCATTTGCACAAGGAAGCAATCCAAGCAGCCGTTTCAAATCCTCCTTTGAGCTGGGCAGGAGACGGACAAGATGTTTTTACAGCCATGCAGGGTGTCATGATCACACACTGTGGCTCTACACGCACAACACGAGGCCAGATTACCACACATACTGCTGAGGAAAGGCGAACATGAGCGACCTTTGAGAAAGGAAGAGTAGCTGGATCTCTCCTGCTGTGACAAACCAGGGCTCTATCAGCACTCCCCATCTCTTTAGGTCAAACGTCCCTGCAAAGCCAAGGGATGGGACTCTGAAGCCAGTTATATGGCAATCTCCATGTGCAGCCTAACCAGGCTGTGACTCTCCAAAACTTTATCCACACTGCAGTGACACTTATGCTGATTGTTAACCAAGGCAAGGAGGGACATTTGTGCCAGTGGCAGAGGAGACCTTTGCTTCAGAGAGCTCGAAGGTCTGACATCCCTGTTTGGGAGCAGATGGGATAGTTGCCAACTCTTTTTCAAGTACAAGAGAGAAACTGTGAAAGCAGAACAGGAAAAATAAGTTGTCTCATGGGCTTAAATCTGCAGTTATGCTAGAGGTAGTGTCACTAGTTTTTGTCAAGAGTGGTATGATCCATTTTTTCTGGGCTCAGACTAGAAAACTAAGGCTCACTCAGATGCTACCATACGGGAACTGCTTGGAAATGGCATCTTCCAGACAGTTCCCCTCAAGCCACCACAGAGCAATGGAAATACAGCAAATAAAAGCTGTGGCCACCACCCAAAAGCTCCATCAAAGACATGAACTCTGGCCTCTTGGAAAAAAAAAAAAAAAAGAAAAAAAAAGAAAAAAGAGAGAGAGAAAGAAAAAGAAAACCAACACAAACAAAACCCCCAAATCCATTAATGAAAAATAAAGCACAAGGCAAGGGGTGATGAAAACAAATAAAACTAAAGCTGTAAAATTCCTGGTATGTAAGATGTGTTGAAACTTGCTGCTGACAGCAGCTTGAGCAGACATTCACATGCAGCCATTCATAAGATGCACAGTAATTACCTTCTCCGGGAGGCTGTATTATGATGATTTCTTTAAGCAGAGTACAATATCTCTAGCAACAGGATATAATTACAGCAAAGGATATGCCTCAACCTCCTTCCACCTCCCCAGCCAGCTGAGGGAGAGAGCTGGGAGCCGGGGGCTCTGTGGGGAGGGTGAAAGTAGTTTACCCTGCACTACTGCACTCATTACCTAGAGCCAAGCATGCTTTTGATGGGAGATTGCGGTGGCATTGCTCTCACAGGAACCCAACCTCTCTCCCCCTCGGCTTAGGATGGAAACACTCCCAATGCTGCGGGACTTTGACAGAGCTGGCAACGGCCACCAGGCCACCGGAGGAGTTCGGCACAGCCAGCCTGCTCTGGGCCAACACCTCGGCGGTAAATAAATAAATACCAAAAATAAACAGGCAAAAGAATGACTCAGAACTAGAACATGCTGGAAGTGCTGTGAGGTGGCAGGACTTCCCACCTCCAGGAGTGGGACATTGCTGGCCCCAAATACCTCACTACAGAGCCCCTTTGGAGAACTAGCACACTCTAGAGAAAAACTGAAGGCACCCAAATAAGGACTGCCACAATGCCAAGCATGGGCCTTGGTGTCTCCAGGGGATGGATGCCACCTCCTGGTAATTACCTGGCCCACCTGCAGCAGCCAAAATGCCAGAGTTGGTCCTTCCAGCTCAGCTTCCCTGGGTTGAGTCCTGCTCCATTCTCACAGCCCTCCTGCAGAAAATCTTCTTGTTGCAGCTGTTGGATTCATTCATGTAGGGTCCAGAAGTAGAGAAAGATGAAGGCAGTGACAGAGCCCCAACAGCTGTGTGCTCAGCAAAGGGACCTGGTTGCTCACATTACCTCTATTGATTCAAAGTTCTCACTTCTCCATGTTTCTCTGGGATGGTGAAGTGGCCAAAACAGTGGTTAGCAAAATTTGCTGCACTGGGAAGCAGCTCAGTGTGGTGAAATCCCATTTGCAAACAAGCAGGTAGGAGTCTGTGAGCACCACACCTTACTCCTGATTATTTCAGTCATCAGTCCTAGAGGGAAAATCAAAGGGTTAAAACCCCTGGTCTGGTGCCTCTCCACCCCAAACCAAAAATGTAGTGCTGACCATGGGCTCTGTTGTTTCTAGCCCACACACTGATTATCTGAAAATCAAAATAGGAGCTCAAACTTCATTTTCCAAAAGCATCCGGAGTAGCACTGCTCGGGGGCTTGGGCTGCCCATGCCAGATATTGAGAGCAGGGAGTCTGGGAGTTTTTCAAAGCCCTTTTCCAAGATCCAGGCAGGTTTACATCCCATTCCAGGGTAGAGGGTGTTTTTTGTAGATGAGAGACTGAAGAGCTTCTTTCTTTAATATAAAACAAATAAAATTAAAGAATAAACAACATTTTCCTCACTGGTCTGGAAACTGCATTACAAGTGAGAGCCAGCTTGGTGCAAGTTTGCAAGCTGTGATATCAGCAGGAGAATTTCTCTTTCCATTTACAAAAGGAAATGAATTTTGCATCCACCGGATGGCAGTGTAGGGAGAGCAATCATATTAGTTGTAGTATTATTTTCCTTTTAAACCTCTGAAAAGTGATTGCAGACACAGCAATTCATTGCTTATTAAGATCTCCCTGCATTATAACCAGGGGAAAAAGATCTAGGTCTCATTAATAAACCATCTTCTAGGATCTCTGTAAGACAGACTGATTAGCCAGCATTGCTCAATAAATGATTTGGCTTGTCTAACAAAAATAAATGATTGATTTGAAGGGAGTGTGCTTCAAATAGTTCACTCTTTATAATAAAAACAAACACTTCAGATAGAAATACAAATAATGAAAAGGCAGTATTTCTATTTTAGGAGAAGATAACTTCACGCACCAGGCTGGCGGGTGCTGGCAGCATACACAGAGCTCACTTCAGATTTCAGACTCTGCAGGACTGACTTATTTCCAGCCCGAAATGGTAACATTTTCTGCAGTTTCTGTTGTCAAAACATTTCAATGAGCAGGAAAGGCTATTCTACTCTCAGACATTGCAGGACATTAGTTATCGGCTCCAGAGACCAAATTTTTGTTTCCCGCATAGCAGAAAGCTCTAAATAATGAAGCTGAATGTTAAAATCCTAATAAATAACACTACTGAAATCCATCGTATGAACAAGACCATTGCCCCAGAGTAATAAGCACTAAAAAATGAGCAGAACACAAAACTCGGGAAGCCAAGCCCCAGATTATCGTATTGCCACTAGAGGGCAATAGCAAACAAGCGACAAAAAACCCCCAACAACTCGAGGCGAGGAGTTGATTACGAAGAACGGGTAAAAAAAAAAAAAAAATAATAAAAAAATTGCGAAGTTATGTTTCCCGGGGCAGGAGCCGCGGCTCCCCGGTGAGCTCCTGTCCTGGGAGGTGCCGCGGCTCTCCCGGGAGCAGCGAGAGGCCCCCGGCGCAGACGCAGCCCCAGCCCCGGCCGCCGACTCTCTCGACCCCCGGGGGCAGCATTCAGCAGCCGTCAGGTAGCGCCTGTTGTCGGCTCTGGGTTTTGGTTCGTCTGAGTTAGTCAGTGGAAAATGTTCACAGATGGTTTTGGTCTAGAAAACAGCCACAAGTAAAAGAAGTACTTCTAACGGCGTGTACTTAAGCATCATCAAATAGGTGGTGAGATGCTGCTCTGAAAAGATGACTGATCCAACATAACACATCATTCAGTTCAGATGTTGCATAGAGCAAGAAAGGGAGATGGAAAGACTTCAGCAGCCTGATCTATTTGGCTTACTGAAGGGAACGTTTGGAGGTGATTTGATCTAAATCTATTAACATTTCTCAGTGGGGGACTATGAGAGATGCTAAAGGACTCCAAGAATCCAACAAACAAAACTGTAACTAGCTCCAGAAGCTCAAAGTAAAAGCTGGATAAAATCAAACTGGAAATAACACAAGCATTTAAAACTTCAAATTTGCAATAATGCCAGTAGTTAATCACTTGAACAAATCATGTAAGGGAGAGTTTTATTCTCCACCCTTGGAGCTCTTAAAACAAGATTTGCTGTCTTCCTAAAATATGTGCTGTAGCTTAACAATGAATTATTAGCCTTGATGCAGACATTACGGGTACAGGTCTCGTCCGAATGAGGCAGAAGGTGAGACTAGATTAGCAGCATGGTCTCTTCTTGTAATTACAGTCTAGAAATATCAAGGTTCTTGTCACAGAGAATTGTCTTTCAGCTGTAGGGGCTGATTCCCACCTTTGCACACTCGCTTTACAGGCTGTGTCAATGCAGCAGTAACAGCAACTCCAAGGACTCTGCCACACAAAGAACAGACGTGGCCTTTGGATAATGGGGCTGTTTTTGTTGCTCAGTCATTACCTGTCTCTTCAAAGAAAAAGAGCATGAGCCTAAAAAAACTGTTCTCTAACCAAACTGTACAGGGCCAATGGCCAGGTCATTCTGTATCCCAGCTGTGGTACTGGCTCCTGGGCTGTGGTACAGCGAGAATGGACTCAGGCAGGAACTGATATGTGAGAGTGATGGAGGTGTGGACCAATTTCAATGTTTTGAGCCTCCAGAGATGTTAGTCATGCAAAGGTCACGTAGCACAGAAAGTAATGTCTGCAGTGCCTACCCTTTTCTTTCCCCATTCTAGACCATGGGGAGACCTCTGGTGAAGGAAAGGAAATTTATAGTGGATACAGCTCCTTGGGAGTTGCGTATTGCACAGACAGACACAGAACTGTGACTCAACCACCCAAAAGCATCGTACCATTGAAACTCCCCCAGCATCAGCCCAGCCCTTGTGTGCTGCAGGACAGACAAACACCAACATAAACAAAAGCTCAGCCTTTCTCACCAGAGACACAGATCAGGGCTACTCCAGCTGTAAACTGTTTGCAACCTAACCAAATGTCAGTACTTTACAAGACTGGACAGTTACAAAACAGAAGAATGTGATGACAACACATTGGCCTTTGCAAAAACTTGGGGGTATTTCTGTGCAGAAGCAGCATGGGCTGGTGCAGGAATAAAGCAGGTAGAGAGGAGGTGGAGAGCAGAAGCATGAAGTACTCTGTGCTCATGTTCCTCAGTGGAGGAAGGACTTGCAGACACTTCTGAGTGTTATGTCAAGGCCATCAGTGAGCCAAGGGACCTCACTGGGAAACAGTGTGGACACAACAGACATGGCACACTGCACCAGGCAGGGGGTGTTGGCCACCTGTGCTGAAACGGGAGTGCTGGCCAAGCTGACTACACCTGCCAGGCCCCCAAAGGTCTGCCTGCCTGCCATAGAGTGAGGGGAAGAAGCTCTGTGTGCTGGGCTGATAGCTCAGTTTTCTGAATTGGAAAAGACATCCCACTAAATTAAAGCAAGACAATTCGCTGTGAAAAGAAGGGGTGATAAGAATGTGTTTGGACACTGTACTGTTTCCCAGGACAAGATATGCCCTGGTTCAGTCTCCTCAAGCATTCACTCCAATGACTCATCTGCAGCAAGTTTTCCCCCTCTCACTAACCTCGGTCCTGTGTAAGAACCCGAAGTTGTCACTCTTGCTTTCTTTGGGCTTGAACTTTCACATTATCCTCTCACACATGATCTCTCTAATGCCTGCAGCATACCTCTGACAAAGAAACCACATCTGAGGGGGATTCCTGTTTAGCCAAAGTAATCAGCAATTAAAACTCAGCTCTTAGGATCAGCCAGCAATGCCCTCCCTCTTCTAGCCTGTAACTAGAGCAGTTCTGCAATTCAACAAGTTGCACTATTTTTCTGGGCAGGTCATCTCCAGAGCAGAAGACCTGGAGTGACAGTGGCTCTCCTCCTTTCCAGGGCCAATGGCATATGGGGTGCACCTTTATCCACACACACACACAGAGCAAACACCGTGACTTCAAATCCTGGAGCCAAGACCATGCTCCTACACTCTCCTACTCAATTTGCAGAACAGGAGAGAGGAGGTTATGGGGCAGCATGTCTGATACAGGCAGCTGTCAGACTGACACAGTGCTGGTGGATGTAGGAAAGTGAAAGCATCTAGGTGGGAGTGCACAGCCAAATTAGGGGTCGAAGGGTTAAGAGAAGAGAGCCCATTATTCATCACTACCACTGTGTTCCAGGCATAAGAAACATTTGGAGCTAATTAGAGGGAGAGCAGAACAATGCACTAGAGAAAGCAACAATGCCCTGGTTCAACCCAGCAGATGAGCTCCGTGCTCAGAACAAATTGGTCTAAAATGAGTATTGCTCCATCTCAAAACCAGAAAGGTGTGACCTACTTCCCTGACCCTTGCATCAGCTGGCAGAGAGAGAATTGACAGAATTATTCTTCACTCCTGTCCTGTGGAGAATGAGCATATTCAGTTCCATTTCAGAAATAAAACCCAGCAGATTTTCCAGCTGATTTGGGGTAACTAATAACAGAGAACTGCACTCATTAACTAAGCTGGTTTGTACTGTAAAGAGTTCCAAGGCAACAACTAAATGAACTTGATATAAACAGCCTTGATAGTGTCTATGTGACTTAAGAGTCTTAACTAATAGCCTTAACATTTTTAAAAATAAAGTGTACTCAGTTTTTAAGTTATTTCAATGGAATTTGGTGAGAGTTATGCTCCTGAATAATGACAATTTTCAAAACTGAGACTACAGCACCTGAACACTATGTTCTATGCAAGATCCAGGAAGCACTTGAGAC
The DNA here is from genome assembly GCA_024611175.1 of Megaceryle torquata. Lineage (NCBI taxonomy): Eukaryota > Metazoa > Chordata > Aves > Coraciiformes > Cerylidae > Megaceryle > Megaceryle torquata. The sequence goes on from JANIJG010006259.1 coordinate 161,833, forward strand.
CCTCTCAGATGAACACTCCCAGAGAATCATAAATAATTAGCTGTAGTTCTGGAAGTTATTTTCCAAAGCCACTTAGAAGTTGCAGTGTCAAACTAGCTTGATTTAATTGTGAGACGATTATCTGGGTGTCTTTTTTTTCCATGAAGCCATGCTCAGACACTCAGCTTGCCATTATGACAGTGCAGAGCTACCTATCCTTAAAGTTAGGATGTTAAAGTTAACATCCCTTTCCCATGAGAGAGCAAGAAATAAAAACAAAAGGAAAAAGTGACAGGGATAAATTTCCAAGCAAGAGTGCAGAAAACTAGTTCTTATGTTCAGGGAACTTAACAGATATGGCTTCCTGTCTTCTGCCAGAAACTCCCTGGATCTCAGAGCCTATCTGGCACAATGGCATAGATCCCAGGGAGCAGACATTTGAGAAGATGCCTGTATTGAGGATACTGTATACCCAAAAGAGGTGGAAGAAGCCTGTTGACAGTCTATCTTCTTGTTGTCAGATGATCGATTCCATTTTTGCAGGAATCTGTGTATATTCCCTGTGCTGTTCACAGCAACTAGAAAATAGCAGGTTTTGAGTGTAGATTACTCTGTGCCCACACCAGTTTAAAACTGGCTTTGAAAACGTTACTGCTTAATCCTCGCTTTGCCTGGTCTGTTCTAATCATAAATTCTTTGGAGAAGGGACTAGCTGAGGCTCAGGGCACATGCAAACATCACCCAGCACTAGGAAATGCAGCATCATTTTAGCCTCTTGTGGCAAGACTACATAAAAGGCAGACCTGGCACCTTCAACCTGGGATTTAGCAACAAGAAGGTATTTCAATGACATCTGGGAAGAAAGCCTTCCAGACACATAGTAACGGCTGTCTGCTGGGTTGGAAGATCTTAATATTGTTTTAGCAAGACCAGTCTCTACAAGTGAGAAAATAATTTACTCAATCTCCTCCACTCTTTTCTGCCTTCACCTGCTCCACTAAGATCAGTTCATGCTTCTTGAGTGAAGTGTCACTTCCTGCATAAACAGAAAGTTATTTTTGGTTATGGACTTGGCCTGAGCAGAAATCAACTGCAAAATGGGTTGGTCCTGAGTTCAGATCTAACCTTGCAGAACAGTGAGAAGCATTCACTGCCACAATAGCATCATAGAAATGGATGCCTTGTAGTAATTCTAACCTGAATTATTTCTTCCTTTCAGAAAGTCTTTTCAGGAACGTTGAATAACAATAGTATGAGAGGGAGAGAAGTATATCAATAGCAGTTCTCCATCAGTGATGCTGGCTCCTCCAGCAGCTTTCCATTCTCTTACTGGTATAAATGACCATTTTCCTTACAGACACATTAACTCAAGATCAGGGGGAGTTTCTTTTCTGTTCCTCTTTAGAATGGCAAATAGAAACATAACAAGTATTTCAGAAAGTATCAAGAGGGGAAGCAGTATTTAAGACTTGGGAAAAAGGCCATCTCTCAATGGATGGCATTTTGTGGATGACGTCTCGGGCTGATATACGCCTGTTTAACACAAAATAGCTTTCCAAAGTACCTAAACCTTATCCTGACAGTATCTACTTCTGTACTTTTCAGATAGGTTTGGGAGACCTTAGAATTGTCAGGAATGGCAATAGTTGTTATTCTTGTCTCTGCTAAATCTGGGGTGCCACCTGCAAAGATTCTTTAGTACAGAACATTTATACTCCCAGACAAGAGTGATGTGCCACCTATTTGCCAACTGCTAGGATTTCTTAACTAGAAATAGACGCTGCAGAGAAGTACAAAGTTCCAGCAAAAAAAAGAGCTCTGGCATCAACCTTTAGTGTTTCCTTTGAAGAAATTGCTAGGAGAGACCTTTAAAGTGAAATCAGTAATGATTTGAGTTCCCATGTCCCCCTGCCTGCTCTGAGCAAATCACAGATCCACTGATGTTGACATGTCAGCTATCCTTATTATCTTGTATAAACAGAGGAAATAGTAATAACTTCAAAAATGCATCCAGAGCTTGTAATCAGTAGGTCTCCAAGTACTTTTCAAAAAGGACAGTACAATTATTTCAGTTTTATGGGTGATTATCTGCATTTTAACAGTAGAATAACTAAGGCACAGGAAAAGGAATTAACTTGTTCAGCTGGCCAATGAAACACCAAGGAACAGAGCCAGATATCCTGAATCCCCATCAAATTCCCTCCAGATAACATTCTTGCTAATATAATCAATTAGAAACGTTACATATCACCCATCTTCAAAGAATTTCACAAACCATGAACAGCCATCATCAGTGTTAAACAAAACTCTGCATGTCAGTATCCCATTGCACCACCTGCTTTGATCATCTTTGTTCTATGCCTATAATTCATGTAATTAATAGTTCCCATTCTAAGAGGAGTGAGAAAATTGACTTATCTAGCAGTCACTTCAGAAAGAGTATTATCTGAAACAGGTCTGCATTCTAAATAGACAGCTACTTCTTGATGAGCTAAGCCACATACCAGCTTCATGTGAAGTGACCCTAGAACTAGGACCAGCACAATCCAACTGCTGGAGCATTTGTCTTGTGTCCACACACATATATCACTGTGCTGCACCTCTCCCAGCCCTTCCATATCTTTTTTCCAACTACCCCTCATCCACACCATCACCACAGCCAGACACCACTTGTACCTTCATGAACTCTCAGTCAAAATCCAGAAGCTTGAGAAATTTTCTCTCTAGTCTTGACGACATGGACCTTCTATGGCTTGGTCAAACACTCCTGCCTAAAATAAGGAAATATTGCAAAAGAACAGCAAAATAAACCTGACAATGAAAGACCACCCCTAAAATATAACAACTTCTGCTTCATTTCCAGATCATCAGATCAGTATTAAAAGTGTAGGTGGTGCCTTCATAGAAAGCCATTAACATTAGTTTGCTTTACATCCTGTACTCCATAGTAGCCAAGTGAAAATTATTCAGCTAGTCCATCACCTAGCCTCTCTCTGGCTAAAATATATATATATATATATATTAAAAAAAATTAAAAAAATAGTGTCCCAGTACATCTCATGTAGGTGGCAAAAAGGCAGCCATGACATACTCACTGACAGTCTGTCATGGGATTCATCCCAAGGGAAGACCTACCAGCTCTAACCAAGCAACATCTCAGTAACCAAAACACTGAAACTACCAAACTGTTGTCAGAGATCTTGATGGTACAATAGAATATAAAGTGGAAGCACAGGGAGCCTTTTGGGTTACTACAGTCATCTGTTGGTTTATAGAAGTTAAACATGTTTAAGTGAATTCCTCATTGCATACATGTTATTTCAGCAGCTTTCCTGAAACCACATCAAATTTTATTTAAATGTTAAATAAAGAAGGAAAAAAATAAATATAAATCTAGCTGATTCTATATGAAGCGTTAGTATCAACAACTGACACAAAAGACAGAGCTGGAAAGGGGAAAAAGTGTGGAGCTACAGTTAGTCTCTCCAGAGACATGAGGTGTAAGAGTTGTATGAAAGACCCAGACCTCACATGCTCCTCTGCCTAGAAAGCCCACAAGCTTTAACATGAGTGGCTTTTCATGTCAGTAGCAAAATGCAGAACCAGAATCATTTTAGATGGTTTCAGCCTCCTTAACATTCCTCCTGCACAGCTCTGATTTGACTGTATTGATCATTTTTGCTCAGAGGAGATAAAGCTGCTTTCCATAGAGAAATGCAGAGCAAAAGGATTAGACAGGAAGGACCATAATTAACAAGGCCAGATATTTTTTTCTACTGGCAAAGTAGTATTCAGTTCTGCAAGCTACTGTCTAAACCTTTAGCTCCCAAAGCAACTCTGATCTGCTCCCAGCATTGGATTCATAGCCAGTAAATAATGACTCTCTCACATAATCATTACACTTGGGGTTTTAATCATCTGAATATTAACCTCTAAAATGAAGGCTGAGTTACGAGCGTGCTTATATGTTTGATTTCATACATTCACACTATTTTACTCATACAGGTAGAATAACATGTGGCTGAAATCTCCAGATTAGTTTTTGGGAGTACATAGCAAGCCTGAATAGGCAAGATCCAAACCTAATCCCAGAGAACTTGCCTATTAGAGTGTTACTGCTCACAACACAGTGCAAACTAAGTCACAGCAATAGAGCCGTTAATTAGACAGTAATGATCCCATGGGTTTAACTCCATTCCTCTATACATCACATGTTCTTAACTGTCAAATTCAGGAATAATTATTTCTTCCCCCCTTCCCCCCACTTTGTCTTTTGGGTACAATAGCTTATGGACAGCCACTGATGGCAGCTTATAAATATCTCTGCTGATGAGTATGGCTCTCCTGAGGTGGTGTTTTGGAACAACAGTCTCCAAGACAGAACTAAATACCACATCCACAACATGTCACAGATTAGTGGATTTCAATGCTACCTTTTTCCTTCTAGAACACCTCTCTGCCCATCCCTTAGATTAGTATAGAAACTAAGGGGACAGTCTTGCAAGGTGCCAAGTGACTTCTGTGTCAGTGAAGGTAGAAAGAGTTTAAAGTGCTTAGAATAAAGCTCTTACAATAAATGATTGACACCATAAACAGCAGTGACTGACCTAGCATACCCTAATACCTTCCTTGTACATTCCTGTATTACATTTACCACCAAAGAAGGTGTTGCAGTTGGTCACAGCAAGGTAATTTCAGTCTCCTCTACTGTGCTCTGCGTCCTAAGCATTACGGAATAAGCCACCACCAGTATAACAAAGTAGACAGCAACATACGTTAGGAATTTGCTGCAACTCCAGCCCTCAGTGACTAGCACAGCTTCAAGTGTAAACAAACAAAAGCTGCAATTTGCGCCAACTGTTTACTCTGATTTTAAGTCAGGGTTAGCTTTGCCAATACAAATTATGCCTCCTCCCTTTGTCTTCAAGAAATCTGGCTGTAGACTAGAGGAACTGAGACAATTTTTTTGTATTAAATGAGCTGTCTGATTAGATAAATCCCTTTTCACCAGCTTTTACTTCACCATCAATGACCAGGGATTTTACAGCATTTATTATATCCTTTGTCCTCCACCATTACTCAAATATAGATTTAGCCTGTATCCTCACTAGAGGTTAGGGAGACAGGGATTCATCTCCTGGTGCAAATCACAGCATGAATGCCAGTGAACGAGATCAAAGTACTTGAGCACTTCATCTCCCTATTAATGTAAGTCATGAAACTCCAATTCAAATTTGGGGTCATTAAAGCAGAGTGCTTATGATTTTCTTGGCCTTATAAAAACTGAGTATTCTAGATGAGACTCCAGCTCCCAGACAATTTTAGCATGGAAGGACTAGTGAACAGTCAAAATAAATTGTTAATGGCTTTTCTTATCCTGGTAATAAATAACTTCCTCATGGGATGCTGCTTTGCACAAGAGCTTGCACAGGGAGTGTGTTTGGAAGTCACAGGTGAGGACATGGGACTCCCAGTCAAGGGAGAACCTGAAGCATTCGTTCCTCTTTCCATCCTCATCATGTTTCTCTTCCAGTTGCCCCATCTGGACATCTTCTTGTTTTTACCATCTGACATTTCAACAGCCTGAAAACAAGCAAAACAACCCCTTTAAACAACCAAAATGTTTGATCACATCTTTTATATAAATGAAATGCTGGTGTATGCCAGGCATCTGAACTTGGTAAAAATAAATGACTGCTTCAAACCCACTATTGTTCTCAAGGTCTCTGACCTTCAAAACATCATTCTAGTCTATTTGTAAACAACACAGACATGACAGAGCATGTGAATACCACTTCACCCTTTGGTAGCAGCATCTATCCCAAGACCTCAAAGTGTTCTGCAAATATTAGCTAAGACTCTCATGCATTTAAAGAACTCTTACTCTTCTGCAAATATTAGCTGAATCTCACCCCACACCATTCAGCTCATAGGAGGCTGGTGCTGTTCTCCAAGTTCAGAAAGGTTGAATGCTCCAGATAAGGTTATTCAGGAGTTCTACAAAAGACTCAGGCAACAGAAATAGGAGTTTCTAACACATTTATGCACACCTGAACCTCTGAAAGCCTGTCCAGAATACCATCCAAACCTGCATGCCACTCTGGGCAACTCTAATAATGCCAGAACCAAACTTAAACCAACTGGAATATAATTTATACAAGAGAAAGCAACCAAGAAAACCAAAACACTAGTTTAACCACTCACCTAGTTTAAGTCTCACAGCCATTTATCCTTTTGTGCACAACCAGGTAAACCAAGGAGTAAGAGGCCTCAACTTGCATTTAGCAAGGAACAAAAAGCAGCACGTGGCACACAAAGAGAGTGGTGATGAACGTTAGCTGACCTCACCCAGGTCTGAGGCAAATAGCAGTTTAACACAGCCACAGTGGTACAGCTGCATCAGCTGATAGCTACTGATGTACAAACACAAAGACAAGGCTATGCTAACTTCTACATGGTAAACAGCCTAAGCTTCCTAGGAGGGCTCACTGGAGGCAATTCATTTCCAAGGCACAGAAAATGTGTTTGGCTTTTGCTCATGTCTCTCTTTTGCATCCTTTGTAAAACTGGTCATGGACATCTATTTAATGGAAGTTTTCAACACATCTTGTCAAAGGGCATCACTCCAAGCTCTGGCCAAAACTGCAGTTTACACTGATGCTGGTTCCCTCGGGGCTATGCTTCCACCAGGGGGTAGGAACACCTTCCTTCCATGTTGTTTTGGGTCACCCAGACTGCCCAAGTGCCCCACCTACTTCAGGATTATCACAAGAAATAAGTCTCACAAAACAGAAAGCTCAGAGCCTGCACACTACAGAGTTGAAATACAAAGAAAAGTTTCCAAATATGCTTTTTTTTTTTGTCTGTAAATGACAGTTCATTTCCATTAGGAACCAGTTCGCAATATTGTCTTCCTAAAGGAGTGATACTACTTCATATTAACATTAAAATGTACCCAGTCTACGATGATAAATACAATGCCCAGTCTATAATTATACATATAGTGTTAGAGTTCCCTCCTGCACAACCACCCCCCAAATTCTCTTCTATATTTTATTGCAGTCTTCCATTTGCAATGAATCTAAACTGAAAGAGCTGGGTGATGCTGACACAGAAGAAAGCAAAGATGATAGCAGTCAGTATGAGGTTAAAGTTCTCCAGGTGGTTACTTTATTGTTGGATAGAAGGGGCTAGTCCACATGGGTGTTGGCTTTTGGCCTTTTTACAATGTTTTGTTGACTCTTGGAGTTCACTGTGATCATTATACAACACTGATGAGCGTTCCCAGAACCTTCCAAGCATCACAGGAGCAAAAAAGAGAAGGTCAATGAACAACTTCATGACAGTCTACAGGTACTATCTGGTTCTCTCAATAGTGAAAACTATTTGTTACTACAGTGTGCTTAAAGCAATGGGTAAAATGCAGAGCAAAAAAGTGAGAGCCAGAGCCTGAGCCAGTCAGCCAAATTCAGAAGGAAAATGAAACATGCATCATTAGCTTGGGTTTGGGTGGGAAGGTTCAACAGAAGTGAAGTGATGGATTGTTTCCTTGAATATCTCCAGCTCAAGACTGAGTGCCTTTCTGGAGGTAGAACAGAGGTCCCAGCTTTTGGTGAAAGGGTAACCATGCAGATTTTGGTGGCATGACTTAAAGAGCTGATCAAAACAGAACAGCTAGTCTCAGTCTTTCATACAGTGCTTCAAAGTGGGGAAGAAAACCAAAAGAGGTCTGAAACCCACTTTCTTTATTCTGTGGCTCAACTTGCTAGAAGGAAGAAAGAGTTCCTCGGTCAACAGACGTGTTCTTTCAGTCAGCAGAACTGACACAAAGGCCAAAACAGATGAGAAACTTCTTCTCTTTGTAAGAAGCTTGCAGGACTGTCCTCAGAGTGGTGGCCAGATTCCCTCTTCCAGGAGGGCTGCCTGGAGGTCATGGTCCCAGACTGGTAGTGTGCTCACTTTTGAGGTACTCTGGGCCCTTGCCTCTTGGCTATTACATGCCCTGCTCCCATACCCTCACCACCTCTCTCTTGAACCCAGATGTGCAGTTAAAACACTCTGCACTCCTGAACATGATTATCAAGCTTCACTCTCTCCAAAGGTTTGAAATGTTCCTGAGGCAATACAGTGGGGCCAAGTCTCCTAATCCTGGAGCATTCCCTTTTCTCCAAAAGTAGGTTAGGAAAATGAATCTGCCTCCTCTCTTAATAGGTGCCTCCAACTAATAATTCCCTGGCTAAAGAGCTCCTCTTAGCCAATATGATGGAAAGTCTCCATCTCCTCATGCTGCCCTACAGCAGATGGTTTAGAGAAGTGCTTAGCTGGAATTACCCAGGCATGAGGCACAGGAAGAAGAACAACGTGGTTGCTGCTTCACTCCCCCCTCACTGTACAGAACCCCAAAGGTTGCTTGTGCGACTCCCTGAGCTGAACTGGCTCGGTGAGCTCCTGACTCGCCAAGCAAGTCCCCCCACCCTCACCATACACAGGGGTTACAATCAGTACTGCCAAGAGGCCCCAGTACCATGGGCAGGTTCCCATTCTACAGGATACTGTATAATGTAAGCTAAGACACTCCCTACCCTGAAAGGCCTTATGTTTAAGCAGAAAAGAAAAACAAAAGATAACAAAATAAAGGGGTGGCCTTAACAGTTAATCCAAGAAGCTGGGCTTTTGTTGCAGAACAATGCAAGTTTACCATTGATGCTGCTGTTGGCATTTCTAATAGACCAGCAGAGTCACAACACACCTGGTGTGTCTGGTGCTTCCTACAGGCTTTGGGCGCATCCGGGGAGTGCTTGGACCTGGGCAACCTTGTGTTTGATGTTGGATGTCAGGATGAACAGAGGATGAATCTGTCTTCAAAGTGGTGTCTTCATACCTATCAACTTATGCCACACCACAGACTTCTTTTGAAGCAAGAGCAGCTGAACAGTGTTCTCTCTCATTTTTGCTTTCCTGCTGCCCCATCCATCTGTCCACGAGGAGGTCACATGCCCTCTAACAACTTCTTTGCTTTGCAGCCTACTCCCGCTCATTTCAAAGGAGTTGCCAGTGTTGCATTCTTTTCATAGAACCCTAGGGAACTTCTAACCTCAAAATTAAGCAAAACAAAGTCCTTTGAATGTTTTCCAATTAACCTGAGATTGACACTAAAGTTTTTCTCTCACCGTTCCCACTATTTGAAGAATTGGATTTCTCCTATATGCCCCAGTTGCCTGGCCTTTTGCAGCATCAAAGATTTAAGTAATTCCTTTCCCAAAGATCACTCTGGTTTTAAAACATAGAGACCCTTTTCTGCTAAGTTCACTTCTACATTTCTTTTCTAGGTTGTGCCATTTAGCAGCGGAGATCAGAGAAGCCTTGAAGCAGCACAAATCCAGGGAAGATATCAAAGAAGAGACAGCGTGGCAGGTTTCTCATATACTAGCAAGAAGGGCGAGTTAACACTGCTGAAAGCCTTCAGGGTTGTATTCTGCTCCCAGTCTCACAGCATAAATATCCAGAGAAATGCTTTGCTGTCAGGACAGAGGGTTAGCTCTGAACATCCAGAGCCAGCAGAGAGCATAATTGCAATGCCATAAAAAATGTCAACATTTGTAATTCATGCAAGAGGCTGGAGGTAGCCGGCACTGTCCCAGCCTGGTGCTTGCAGATGCATGCTGGCCTTTGAGAGCCTGCAGGCACCATGGCCTGTTAGCCAAACTTCATTTGATCTGATGGTGATGCTGGAACACAGGAGCCCGCTCCCTTGGCTAAAAGGCAGTTCTGCCAGCAAAGGCGCAGGCAGCTTCTGTGCAACCCGAAACAAAGGGAGGAGAAGGCTCCCAACACATAGTAAAGTAGGAGCACTCCCTGCAGATATACAGACCACACAGCACTAGGGAGCAGACAGCACATTAGAGACAACGTTCTTATACCATTTATTGCCCACTGTTGCTTAGGTAAGGCACATATAAAAGCGATTGGGCAGATTTCCAGTGTCCCAACTGCCGAGGTAGGGAGTTTCTGAGCACTTTCTGCCCATTAGCTTGCAAATATCCCTCTGAAGAAGGGAAAAATATTGTCACTCGCACTTTATAGACAGAAAAAGCAAGGCATAGGGGGCCAAGTATCCCAGTTTTCCCTCATTTCTAAACCGTAAACAACAATAATCCTTCCCCCAGTATAGTGGGGCCAAAAGACTCTTTCTGAAAAGGGGAAGCTGGAACCACATAGCCAAGAGCTGCTGGAGGTAGCAGCTTGAAGCCTATGCAGTGCCTGACATAGTTTTACCCTGAAATCTTTTCCTGCAGCACATCTCTGGGGTCCTTGCTTGTACTCAGGAAAGCATGCTGTGTTCTGTATGCTCAAGGAGTTCACCTTCAATAAATAATCCGAACAAAGGGAGTCGGTGCTGGCACAGTTGCACGGGTTGCTGCAGGGAGAGTTTGCATCAATGTCAATCTCACCTTTGCTGGTGGCTGCTGCCACTTGCTGGGAAGGAATCCAGCCCCCAAAGGGGAACACTTAGGAATATCAAGAGCCAAGAGCAATTTCAGCCCCATTAGTTAATATCAAATATAAAGGACACTTTCCAGCACATAGCAAGCAGTCATTGCCTCCTTGAAAGACAGTTAAGAAAGATCTGGTTTTTAGGATTATTAAATGACAAACCCAAAACATATAGAAAGAATTTTTTTTCAGGATAATGTTTCTCAGTAAGCATCAGCAGCACTCAGATTACTGCCTGGAAAAGTCCTGGGTCAAAGGCATATTGTTGACCCAATCTAGTGAGCAAGCAGTGAGCCCCATGGGCAATACGGTTCAGGATGTTGGGCAAAATGGCCAACAGCATCCTTTCTGGTTTTAATAAAATGAAGTGGCATTCACTTTCCCTAACCTGGAAAAACAGAGAAAACAATGGGTAACAGATCATTCTGAAGGATGAGCGGGATCCAGGATTAAACAATAGACATAGCGAAGTGCTGCTGAAATTCCCAAAAGTAGTGAAGCAGACCTGCACTATGAAGCAGGACTATGCAGGTTTCAAACCCAGATCCCTCAGGGCACTTGGGGGTCTCTTGCAGCCCAGAGCAGACTTGTTAGTGGTGAGTCATGTACCATCATCCTGAAGATGGTCCAGAGAATGCTGTCTAGTCTACAGTTATTCTACAATAGGCTTCAGCAGCAACGGTAGCCCTTCCTAACACTGAATTTAAGAAGATAAAGGAAAAGATGCATTCACCTCATGGCCCTTCAGAGATGATTACAGCCCTATAGAGAGGTGCTAAAAGAAGCATGAAACTTAGTAAAGGACCATCAAGAACAGTAGTCAACTTATCTAGGAATGCAAGCTTTCAGTCTGGCTAGCCCAGAGCTGATGGCAAAGATCAGGCCCATCCTATGACTCCCCAGACCCTCCAGGGCCAGCCACTGTGATGCACCCCTAGAACCAGTCCTGAGACAGGACACAGCCTGCCTTTGCTTGGGTCAGGCCAGAAAAGAAAAGCTGATGGAGGGTACATGTGAGGATGGCAGACGTTCACAGAGCAGGGACAAGAGACCCAGAAGATTCTTGCTTGACTTTGGTTCTCCCATAGATGCTCTGCACAGCCTTTTACTAACCACCTGTCTTTTCTTCATTCTCCATCCTCTCCTCTACAAAGTCCTTTTTTTCTCTACCTGGAAAAACTCAGGAATAAAAACTTTCCTCTCCTCCATGAGTCAAATACACCAGGGATAGATAAAGCATGTAACAAAAGTTATGCTTAGGAGAGATGAAAGAAACTCTTCTTTAAGGTCACCACCACCACGCTCCTTCTACAGTTTCTAAGCATGAGAATTCCTAGCAAAACCTGGATCAGAAACCAACTTCACTGCTAAATAAGTGCTAGTAGAACTAAGTAAACAGCCTTGCACTCTGTCATACTCCCTGAAAGACTGAGCATGCCAGCAAAGACAGCACAGACTCTCAGAGCAGTAAATAAGCAAGTAGGCAGAGCAAACAAACATTTAAACTCCATATGGCAGAAAACGTCTCTTTGGAAGGAGGGGGTGAAAACAATTTTGTCAGAAAGAAGGAAGTTTTTCTCCCCTTCCCTTCTCCCCACTTCCCCAGCCCTTCCTTCTCTTGTTTACTTTGTTTCCCTGTTTCTAACCAAGTAAGAGAAAATCTAGTATTTCTGGAACTGGGCTCTTGCTGTTTAACTCCAGCTGTGCCCACAGTCCGCATACTGGCTTGGTAAAATTTGCCCAGTCTGACAAAGTGGTTTCTCAAGCTTGAAATAAAACTATAGTGATTTTTATGCTACTAAAATGACTGGCCCTTGACAGGACTAGCAATTATCTGTGAAATCCAAAGAGAAAACTTGTTGCATAGCTCAGCACCATGTCTGGGGATGCAGGGGCTTTCTATGCTTTTTTGTTCTATCTCTTCATCCTCCTTTGAAATATGGCATCATAGGGTGCTGAACAGAGAAAAAAAATATCCCAGAGAAAAACAGCTCAGAGGATTTTTACCTGTCACAGGCATGGGTTGGAAGGACCTCGCTATTAGTCGCAGACGAAGAAAGAAGCAGCATGGAAATTCAGAGCTCTTGCCAGAACACATCAACCATGAGGCTCCTTAGGGAAGGGGGGCTCCTGCTGTGGTCCACACCATAAGGTAGCTGTACCAGTTTCTTTATGGGCAATACCTGCATGCATAGACCCAGAGACGAAGAAGGTGGCAGTTGTTTTTCTTACATTTGATCTAGGAGTGGCTGCTTTAGGATCTAATGCTCAGCTCTTACCAGAGAGTGTCTAGGGCCTGCAACAGTGTTATCTGGTATCAGAAAGTCCCCTTGGGCAGGGACTGTGAGAACAGATGCTGACCTCAGCCTGGTAGCACAAAAACCAAACCTCAGCACAAAAGGGCAGGACGCCATGAAATAAGAGTCCTTGGGAAAGGAAACAGGGAGAAACCAAAGCTGAAATCTCAATGCTTCTAGGAGACGTAAAGAGGGATAACTGAACAGGGTGAGCCATAGCCAGCACAGGGTTGCACAAGGACAGGCTGAGGGTCTTGAGCAGGGCCAGCAACCTGGGCCAGCTGGGGAAGGAAGGAGCAGCAACACCTCTGCTGCAACCAAGGGCTGCTTCCAGGGCGGCAAGCACAACCTGTCAGTGCCAGCCACGCTGCTGCTTTCTGTTTGTCTGCTCACTGAGGTTTGGCAGACAGACTTGCCCATCGATGTCTGCCTGGTCAGTGCCCAGCATAGCACCAAGGGCCTCTCAGTTCTGCTTGAAAGGAGGGAACAAACCTTTGCCCAGGATGAGACAGGCACGAGGAAGGTAGGTGGCAAGCCTGTCTTGCTTTCAGGTCTTTTCAGGCTGAACATTTTGGAAGGAAAGTTTGTTTCGGACTGAGTCTCTGTCTGGGATTAATTCAGCTCAAATCTGTAGTCACCACAGGCAGTAGGGAAGCTGCAATAGCTATTAGAGAACAAGCCAAAGAAGTAAAAGCAAGCAGGGACAAAAAGTAGCCTTTGCCCTTCCCTAAAAACAGAAAGGAAACACAGAGATCCAAATTTAAAAGCAACTACTAGTCACCAGTACTAGCAAGTCACTGTGGGCTGGCCAGCAGCAAGACAGCCGCTCCAGCCACAGCCTGTCTGCCAGCAAACAGCCCTGGCGCAGCAAGCGTGGCACACCCTCCTCAGGCGTTCAAGCCCCAGTCGAGCAGCCCAGAACGAACCGAATGGGGAGGCCAGCAGAGCTGGGAGCAGCCACAAGCTGCAGCAAGGGGAAGGATGGAGCATGGTTCCCCACTGCAGCCCTGCCACAGGGGATGGAGAGAAGCGGCCAGCTTGCCTCCTCCTGCAGTTGCTGCTGGCTGGGTGCCTCCAAGATGTTCACGTTGGTTGCTCTTTGGCTGGGTGATCTAAGTGGCCAAGATACCCATAAAGAACAAACTGCAAAAAGAAGGGAGACCATTGCATGGTGGAGACAGGGAAAGTGCAACAAGACGGGTCAGTACCCAGTAACATCATCCAAGGTGACTGACATCCTCGCTGCCCTTGCCCACATAGGCACCACTATCAAAGCCTCAAGGAGATGGCAATTTCCTACCTAAAAGTAGAGGTGATTTCCCATCTGCTCATCTCGGCTCCCTCGGCTTCTGGCAGGCACCAGGCAGCGCTGGGCCCCCGCGGTGCCTCCCCGCTTGCCATCGCCTGCTCGGACAGGAGGTGGCAGCAGATGGCCGCCTACAGCACCCAACCAGGCCTGGCAACATCTCCCAGACACGCTCCGTAGACGGGAAAAGAAACCCTCCCCAACCTCCAGCGACAGAGCAAGGATAGCAGGAGGTGCTCCCTTAGAGCATCCATCCATCCATGAATCCATCCATCCATCCTCCCCACCATGCACCTTCTCCCAACCCCTGCCCCACGGCTCAGTAGCCCCCATCTGATTTCACATACACCACACCCTGGAAGTACTTTGCTACAAATGGAGATGTTTTAAAAAGAGCCTGTATTGAGAAAACAGATGGCAGCAGTTAGGAAGCTCTGATTATTATTGATTAATACAGGATTATGGTTGGCAATAGGAGATATTGAGAGCAGCAGAAATTAATGCAGATGTTATCAGTGGAAAAGTAAAAAAAAAAAAAATTAGCAGAAGTACAAGGAAGGAGAGAGGCACACTGCCCAGGTCACACACTCTCGACAGTCAGGAATCATGCTCAGATAGCATCATGATCCAGAAATGTTTGTCCCCTGCATCAGCTGTCAGTCTTCACTAGAATAAGGCTTTTTCTGAAGGAGAAGAGGAGAAGCTAGAATTATTTTCCAACATTTTTAAGTTTCCATTTCCATCTGCCAGCTTAGGAAATACCAATGGGCAATCAGAGCAGCCCAGCTGAAAGAGAGAGTCCCAGAAATCCGTTCCCTCTGGATCCCAAGGGCTACCTTCCTCAGGTCTCTAAAACCATCTATTTTTCTGGCTTTAGAGTTCCTACGAGTCATCTCTCCAAAGGTTCAAAGGATATTTGAGGGTTTGGTAATAGTGTACAGAAAATGGCACCAGTACAAGGAATGGACTGGGATACTTTGTCAGCCAATCCCTGCCTTTCATCCCATCTCTGTAGTCTGGTGTCTGGGTCACTCCAGCCTCTTTTCCCCTTCAGAAGCCCATTTCACACAGCCATCCTTCAGGCAGAGCACCACTGGATTAGTTTGTTCCTCTAGTACCAGGTGAAACTTGGTCTTTCAGGGAAAGTAGCTGTGATGATCAAAGTTGCTCCTCCAATCATCCTTTTTTTATTTTCATGTCAGACCTTACCTCTCTTACATAGTATTTTCCATTGCAACAGGAGGGGTTTACACACAACTGTTGATCAAAAGCAGCATCAGGCAGGAATCAAGAAGCAGCTTCTATATCCTCTTCCCAGAAAAAACAGACCTGCTTCCTAGGAGAAATCCATAGGAAACTTAATGGATCATAGAATGCAAACTGAACAAGAACTAAAAAAGTCACCAACACCATCCTTAATATCTTAAGACATGATCATCTCTACTTAAACAATTCCTGGTCTGTTTTTTTCAAGAGTTAGATTTGGTTTGTTTTTTTGAAGTGGTGAAGGTGGTACATGTGTTTGGTTGGGTTGGTTGTTATTATTGTGGGTTGGCTTGTTTGGTTTTGTTTTGTAGGTTTTGGGGTTTTTTGTTTTAGTGGGGTTTTTTGTTTGTTGGGTTTTTTTTTCTTTTTTTCCCCAACTCCAGCAAAGAAATTGTTCAGAAATCCATTTAAGAATAACTCCTCTTACTCTTAGAAAATACTTACTCATGTCTAGGCTTGATCACATTTTCTTTTTCAAGATAAACCCAAGACTTTTGGCCCTATCCACAGGCAATGTGAATGTTTTCTCTCTACAGTACCTGTTTACATGTTTGAAGACTATTCACAGTTCCCTGTCTCTTCACCCGCAGAAGAACCCTTCATGTAGAGACAACATAATGAAAAGGCAACTCAGATCTGTTCAAATTTATTGACTTTCTTCAAACACTTCAAATATAACAAATAGGGGGAAGCAGAGAGACAGATCTTGAACCCAGCATCTCCTTAGTAGTAATGGAAGTCACATGATCCAAAAGTGGGGTTTTTTCTTTTTTTTTGGTACAATATATTTACCAAAGACACTATCAGAGTGGAAGCTGTAGACATGTCTGCCTTATAGGTTACTATGGAGACATCCATCCCTTCATTATTCTATATGCAGACCATGTTACACAGAAGTGAGAAGTTCTTACTTTTGGACATTCAAAAATTGCCCAGGACTAAAGCCTTTCACGTGCTATGAACTAATAAAAATCTCTGGTGAATCAGCTTGTTTTATCCAAAGTTTGGGCAAGGGGATATCAACTGACCAAGAGATGAAGGTCAAAAAGATACACATTTTACAGCCTTATAATTCTTCTTTTCAAATCCCATCAGAGAATCAATGGCTTCACTTGCCTTTGATACCAGTCCCCAGAATAACACAGGCAATGATGAATAATCACACCCCTCCCTTCTTCTGAAGCATGTTTCTAAGGAATTATTCTAAATTACTTCACACAGCATCAGAGTAGAACTAAGAACATCAGACATTTGATATCTATAGAACTGTCCATTTATTTCCAATGGTCTTTGGATCACTACTACTTTTTTTTTTCCTTTTAAATAATTACAAGTAAACTAACAGCCCTTTTCTGTAATCAACACCATGGCAACACCATTATCTGTGATCTACAGATCTTAAAAAATATGCCTTCAACTTTCCCCTTTTATTTCACCAAATGCCCAAGGTGCAGCCTTTGTTAATCTTGGCCCTTAATACTGCTTCTTCTGTACCAGCTTCTTGACAGTTCATTACAGTTTGTGGAAACTAGAAGAAATTTCATCTATTTCTATTGCTTATACTGCAGTTTTCTTTATGTAAACCTTTCCCAGAGATCAGAACTAGAAATAGGACAGTCAAAGCTGCAGTAAAGGGTTGGGTTACAAACCAAAAGAGAAATGAGTATCAAAAGATCAGCAAGGTCTGAATAGAAGCAGAAAACGTGACCCACCATGGAGGTGGCTCTGGCAGAAAACTCTTGAGTCAACAAAAATCCAAGTCACGCATCACATACACAGCATCCCTGTTGGACAACCTCCTTTTGGAGAGATGGCCACAAAGAGCACTCCCATGTAATGAGGGGTCATTCATGTCAAAGGCATAGGAAGACCAACCACCTTCAATCATCAGAAGGGCTAAGATCACCAAGCTGACGAGCAGTGACAGGACAGAGGTCTCCACTGGACATTGTGAGGACATTACCTCTGCAAACCAGACCACTTGCTTTTCAAGGCAGGGATAAGATTTAGGGCAGAGATCTAAGTCATCTGAAATAAATTCTGCCAGACTAAATCCACAAGCATTTGAGGGCTGAGAGCTGTAGGTATTTCCCCAGTGCACAGTGGTATCAGTGCCAACAAAACCTTTCACAGACCCTCACAGGCCTTGTGTGACCTTGTCATGGGGCACCAAAGCACAAGAGCAGAGAAAAGTGCAGCACAGCTTAAGGTCTCTGGGGAAGGAACCTGAGGATATAGGTTAAACCCAAAGAAAATGCCTCCTCAAAAAAGAATCCACCCTTCTTCCCTTTCCAGATTCAAAGAGTTTCTGCTCAGTTATTTACTTTGCAAAACCACAGTTATTCCAATGCCTTTTTTTTTTTTTTTTTTTACATGGAAATATGGATGATTACCAGAAAAACAAATAATTGGGATGAAGCCCAGCTGGATATCACTGAGGCAACTAAGTGAGTATGCCTTGTGGAGGAGTAGGAGGAGGGAGAGTTACACAGTTAGGAACTGACTGTTGTCACATTTAGGATAAACATGACAAGGAGGAGCTGCTTATTCTCCTGCTACTGAGGACAAACTAACCACTCACAGTCAGGAAAAAAATGGACATCCAGATTTTCTCACAAAGAGGTTTAAAAATCTGACTTTTGAAGTTGGTAGAAAAGGAAGTATTTCCAACTGATAGTCACCTAAGCAGGTAAACACACATTTTTATTCTTAAATTGCATCATATTTTTCAGAATTTAAACCTGTGCTAAAATAATTTCTTTAACTGCATTTTTATCTTTCTGAATTAAGTTTGGATTAGTCACCTCCTCAGGGAGATGAGATGTCTTTTGGTCTACACAGTTCTCATGACAGAAATGACCCTCATTTTCACTAGCCACAATAAGTAAATATTATAGTAGCGTAAAGCTGAAAGATAAGACTCACCTCAGCCACTCCTCATATTTTAAATTGAGGCAAAGAATACAGAAGATGAGGTTGGACTGAGGCTGGGACGAGCACACCTATATTCTCCCTTCATGTAACATACTGAGTTCTTTCCCCTGTGAGCACACATTAAATATTCTGAAATAATCTGTACCAGATCCATCTCCTATCTATGTCCCTTCTCCAAGAAAAAAAAACTTAATTAGCCAACAGTGTGTTTCTGGGTTTCTTTATTTGGTTTTGGTTTTGTTGTCTGTGTGTTTTGTTTGGTTGGTTGATTTTATGTTGGATTTTTTGTTTGGTTGATTGGTTTGGGGGTTTTTTGTTGTTAGTTTGGTTTTGGGGGTGTGTGTGAGGTTTTTTTGTGGTTCTCCCCCAGATGTGGCTATAGGTGTCCCCTTCTAAGATTGCCACAGCATTATGGGTTGGGGCATTAAAATATTCACAAAGTGATATTGCAGATATAAGAACCAATGACAGAGCCAGAGTCCATGCCAGGTAATACAGTTTCCTATGTCTTAGCTCTATCAAGAACTAAAGAGAAGAGTAATAAGAAGCAGCTATATACAACAGGCGTGTCTTTCCTATTTAAAGATAATATGGCCAGGAAGCACTTTGGAATGCTACAGTCATTCATAGCTTCAACCATACAGGGTTGAATCTTTCAGAACAGAAAAATAGCCTTTGATCTGCTGCCACCTTTCCTGCCTACATCTCAGGACTTGAGATTGTTGTAATCATACTCCTGAGTGACTGATACTACTTCTGTCTCCAGCTCTTCTCTACAGCCAGATACAGGCCTACACTGAAATAACTTTGACACAGAAGAAATTGTCAGGGAAGTGTCTAAGAAAAAGCAGGTGTTAAGATCAAACACACTCAATAACTTTTACTTCTGAACTCATCCCACAACCTTAACTCTGGGATTCTTCACACGTCAAAGGCTCAGGGCACCAAACACAAATCAGTATTTTTGCAAGCAATAAAAACCAGGATTGTGCATGAGTAGAACAGATGCTTGTGATCCTCAGGGTGGGATTGACCAAAGAAAGCTGTGAATAAGCCAGCACTGCAAGCCTGTGACTCAGATGCCCATGTCCCTGCCGGGCAACAGCAATAGATTTCTTGCCTCAAACCCAATTCTCTTCAGATCCAGCTTGTATCTTTTTCACTAAGACTAGAGCTCTGAGTGCCTCAGGGAAGAAGAGTCGAGGACATCCATCAGAGCCGACAGTGAGAAAACATTCTGAATTATTCATGACACTCAAATAGCAAAATTAAAATTAAACTACCTTACATGACAATGGGAGATATGCTAACACTGAAGGAATTCCACGGCTACTTTCATGTGCTGTACAATGAGCTAAGGCTGGGATGAAATACTT
This sequence comes from Megaceryle torquata, assembly GCA_024611175.1. Classification (NCBI taxonomy): domain Eukaryota; kingdom Metazoa; phylum Chordata; class Aves; order Coraciiformes; family Cerylidae; genus Megaceryle; species Megaceryle torquata. Next base: position 181,485 of record JANIJG010006259.1, read on the forward strand.
AATGGCTAAAAGGCTGAACTGTTTGTTTTCTCTGTGGAAGGATGTATTTCTTGTTTTGCCTATATTTATATCAAGTCTTTACATAACTGTCAGCTTCATACCCGAGGCTATCTTCCTGAATCACAATCTCTCCCATACTGGTAGCAGAACAGACTGCTTCTAGCTTTTTAACTTGTTAATAATGAACTTGCTTTTGTCTGATTCTCCTTGTCCCCTTCTCCCTGTGCAATACCTGCCTTGGGAAGTACATGGCTTTTGCATCAGCATTCAAGTCCATTTTCTGTACTTCATTAGATGGCTGTCAGGGCTAGTTTTTGAGGTACAGTCTCCTTTTGATAGCTCCCAACAAGTCTTACTAGAAGAGAGCCAGTTTCCAAAAATATATTTCTCACACTTGTTTTTCAGGGTTCTCCACTCTGCAAGGACTGGCAACGTGGTAACAAGAGGAACTCCAGACTGGATTTAATGCTACCATATGCTAGACAGAATGAGAATCCATACTGCAGGAGAGCAGACGGTACATTTCCACATTAACAGAAGCCTGATTGCAAATTGCATTTAGTCTCAGCATCTCAGTTCACTGCACACAGACGCCATGGGGGACTGTAAAGTTAGCAAGATGTGGGGGAGTATGGCTGAATTCTTAAAAGAAGAGCCTTGGCTGATCAGATGCCATAGACATTTGGAGCTGATGCCATAGAAGAAAGTTGCTGCTGCATTTGTTCTGCCAGAAATAAATAATAAGAATAATGTCATGAGCTGTTAGTCAAATTGCAAACTCTTACTAAGCTGGTGATTGTCTGCAATACAAATAGCAGTATAGGCACTGTCAAATGCTGCTCTCAGAACTCGAGAATCAGCACATAAATTAAGTCAGAGAAGACAAATTTACTCTTTCAAAATAGGTCATCATGAGATGAGATGGGTTTCTAGTTGGAGTGTGCCATGTCTCCCCGGGCTGGCTGCAAAGTGCACCTCTTAAGTCTTACAACAGACTTCATGCCACTGAAGGAATGATGAAACTAAATGACTTGGGCAGTTGTTTTTTTTTTTTTTTGCTCGGCTCATGGATCCACTTAGAGCTGGTAGAGAGAAAGCGCTCTTCTCTGCTTACTTGCATATGATCAACCAAATCAACTCAGTGGCCTCTATCCAGAGTGTATGCCAGAAAAAATACTCAGCTCAGCTCATCTTAATGGGCCTTTTGATGAGTAGGCTGACCAGGAAGGCCAAGGACCTTTCACTCCATGGCCTGAGTCACCGGGGTGCAGATCCAGGACAATGTAAAGGTGCCTGGCAGCATTTCAGTGGGGTGGTACAGAGGGTTTCACTATCCAAAGCTCCCAGGCCAGCACTAATGCATAGATGGATTGAGCACCTTTAAATGAGAAATGGAACTTACAGGTGCAGAAGTACTGCAGGTAAATACAGCCCTTGTGCTGCAGGATAAATGTTCTGCTTCATGTGAATTGGGTGAGATCTCCTCCTCCCTCTTCTGCCCTATTCATCAGACAGCATCACAAAGTTCAGCTGCTTAAATCAGTGTTAGTAAATGAAGCAGACAATTTCTTAGGGCCCATTTTCCAGTCTGACATCTCTATGAATCATTCCCACATTCCTCAAGAATAAAGAAAAGCTTTCCCCACCACTGTACAGCCAGCCTGCAAAATTCACTGTCACTGAAGGTCACCAAGTCAAATACTGCAGCTGGGTCATTTTATAGCCATTAATAATTCCTGTAGCTTGAAGAATAAAGATAAAAGTGATCTAAATCCTGCTCTTTAGGACATGAGCCAAACTTCCCCAGGGTCAGGAAGGAATTGCTCCCACACACATCACAAAAGGGATTGCACTGTCCACCAGGTGCACAGGGGGGTTCATTTCTCCACACACCACCCATCTGTTACCAGAAACCACAGGGACAGAAGAGAGCGTGCTGCATACCATGCTTCTGTAGTTTCACAGATGAGTGACCACCAGCCTCACGATCCAGGGCTCCAGGTTGCTCAGATATGAAAGCATTTGCATAATTTCCTAAAGCTCCATATCAACAAGGTGGCAATAGCTCCCATGTGCTGTGAGCTGCCTCATGCAGTTCCAGGAATAAAGTGCTATAGCTCAGCAGTCCCCTGGGGCATTGGCTTCACATTTCTGGCCAATAACTTCACTTCTAGGCAAAAGGCATTTTTCAGAACTCTCCCTCTAAACACATTCCCAGGAATCAAGTATACAAATTAAGAGAGAAAAAGAGAAGAGAGAGTTTCCCAGAAGGTCTCTTAATAAATCCCATACAACAACAAAAAAAGATCACAAAGGAACTTGAGATTTCAGGCAGTAAGAAAGATAAGCATGTTCCAGCTTTACCCACACCACAGGCAGGATGGGCACCACAGCACCTGTTAGCAGAGGGCTCTGTTCCTAGGCAGCCAAGAGATTTTCCATGAGGAGTGAGAATGGAATACATAATGCTACCAAACATCAAGCTTCCCCAAGAAAGGCCTCTTTTGCTACCCACAAAACATCTAAAGTGCATAAGTACTCACCTAGGGATGTTCAAGAGTCTCAATCTCAGACCAGAATACAGCAATAGGAATTCATGGGACATCTAAGTGCCCCAGGTTGTTTGAACAGTCATCCAGAAGCTTTACATAGGAAGCAAACCCACTCAAGCAGGTAGCTGCTGAGTTGGCTGGTCGAAAGCCATGGAGCTGGCTGCTTCTTGGGTGTCCATGCAGCTAAGCAAATCCATTTAGACCTGCCAAGTAGACATGAAAGTGGCATTTCATTCCCAGATGGAGCTGGATGCTCTCATGAAACTTGGTCTGTGCTTCCAGGCATCCAGGCTTCATCCCATGAAGGTAGAAAATCCCCATGCTTTTATACAGTTCTTGGCTTTCGTCTTCCATTTTTTTAGCTATATAAACTGGAGATTTAGGGTTTCATTCCACTGCATGGAGTTCTTTGTGAGGCAACTGACTCCTCTTCGCAGTCCACCGCAGGTTGTGTAGTGCTCTTGCAGCACCCCATTTGTGCTGAGCAAGTCAAGGACTAGAATGATACGAATGTAATGGGCATGCAATCCTGAGTTCAGTGACCACTCATCATCAGCTCAGTGCTCCATCTTAATCACAGCTATCAGAGCTCCAACAAGGAATGCAGAAACATCACCTTGAGAAATACCAGCATTTCCATGAGCAAGCCCCTGTCCCAAATTCCAGAGTCACGAAGGGAATGTAAGTGGATTCCCAAAGCTCACAAAAAAACTGTTGCTCCAGGCAAAGTTATGAAGCTGCAATGAACTGAGAGTGCAAGATTGTTTTCTTATGATTATGAGCAGAAAAAACCCACAGTTCTACTAGTGTCATCTGCAGTACAGAGACCTCCTTTAGTTTATGCATTATAAGTACATAAAGAAGCTAACAAGTCTAATCCTAACCACTACTGTGGAGACTCTCCTAGTGATGAGATCCATAATTATTTCCCGCACTGAGCCAAGCTTCCTCTTCCCTGCCCCATTCATCAGTGTCATCTGTGCTTTTATCAGTCTTCTGCACAGGACTTTCCTTAAGACTTTCAATTTTTCCTGTAGTTCTAACAGGTTTGTTCTGAGCAACCACACCAGGGAAAGGAGTCCATGACCCTGGAGGCTTCTGTGTTCATACCAATACTAGCAGCATAACTCTTGTTTCTATCAGAAAAAGAGCCTATGGAAGGGCTTTTCTTAGACTTAAGGAAGATGTGTCTAACATGATCATATAAGGATGGTTTCTTTTGGTAATGCATCTACTAGAAAGATGAGAACAGTGTAGTCCATGTTCAGTTTTTTCAAGATGTTAAGATGCAGATTTACCATGCTTTGGAAGTAGGCTCTGAAATCTAACTCATGTACTGTGGTTGAGGATATCCACCAAGTTCTAGCCATGTCCCTCTGATTTACATTTTCCTTTTCCTAGGGCCTTGCTCTGCAATAACCCCCTAACACCATCAAAGACAGACCTGCTCAGCTTCACCCTTATTCCCATCCCAGCAGAAAAAATATCAGGAGGATTTGTTGGCAAAAACTGAACGAACTGGAATGGCTTTTTTTTTGTTTTTTTTCTCTTTTCCATTTTTTTTGAGAGTGAAGAGATATGTATAATTTGGAAATACATGGCTTCCTTGGCATGAAAGGCACTTCCTTTTCAGCATTGGGATCCATGAACCCTTTGTCCTCTAAAGCCTAAGATCCTGCTCTAAAGTATGGAACTTGAGAAAAATTGAGCTGATTTTTGTTAGCAAACAATTTCCAGTCTTCTTCTCCAAAACAGCTGAACCACTTTAACTGGAACTTTCCAAAACACAAAAGGAAAAAAAAAACCAAACAAAAACAAGATCAAAATCAGAGAGAATGACCTTTCACACAGGAGACATCAGCTGAAGTAGTTAAACAGCAACCTGTGAGTTCCTGAAAACAGTGGCTTCTGATTGACAAGCATTAACCTCTTTAGTGATCTTAACATCTCTACCTGTAATGTGTATGCTGTAAAGACTGGCACTGCTCTCTGCTGAATGGCCTGCACAACAGGGGAGAATTACATGCTTCTGCTACATAAAGGACAAGTCCTGGTCCCACCAGCATTCAACAGTTGGCTGCAGATGCAAGGTTTGACTCAAATGACAGCAATTTTGCCTCTGCCCTGGACAAAGTATTGCAGTTTATCTACTGCACTCTCACATCACTCAATTTCACATTGCACAGGAAAAGACAACCTAAAGATTACAGTATGACGTGTCTGGGTGCCAGCCAAGCTCCC
>JANIJG010006260.1:0-17082 GCA_024611175.1 Megaceryle torquata
AACAACCCCAGGTCCCTCAGCTGTTCCTCACAAGACTTGTGCTCTAGACTCTTCCCCAGCTTCATTGCCCTTCTCTGGACATGCTCCAGCCCCTCAATTTCCTCCTGGGAGTGAGGGGCCCCAACTGAACCAAAGATTCAAGACACGCCCTCATCAGTGCCCAGTACAGGGAGACAATCATTTCCCTAGTCACACTTTGGAGGCACAAAGGCATATTTCCCTGACTCCCAGAGTCCCTGCAGCCTGGGCAGCACGTTGTAAAACACTCTCCAAACAAACAAAAGCAAAAAGGTAGTTTCCTGGGGGGGGGGGAAGTTTGAAAAATAAACCAGCAGAGGCAGAGCCCCATGTTTATTTTGCTGCTGTGACTGACACAGCAAAAAGCAAACAGGGAGAATGAGAAATTAAACCCAAATGGGAAAGGGGGTGGTGGAAGGGGATGGGAAGAGATTCAACCCTGTGCAGCTTCCTGGAGGTGGCAGCGGAGTGGCCTCGCACCCCTGGGACTCTTTGCTGGTGACATGTTTCCTCACTCCCCATATCTGAGGTAGGTAGGTAAGATGGACTTTTATACTACTGATTTTGAAGGACAGTTTTCAATGTATAATAATATATCAGTTTAGGTGTGCAGTGTTTGAAAGAGAGACTGGGAGAAAGAAAACAAACCTCAACCAATATTATTGTTTCTTTTGTTTTGTTTTTGTTGTTGTAAAATATTGTAACCTTATATAAACACAACCTTTTTTTTTTTTCTTTTTTTTTTTTTTTCTTCTTTAGCTTAACAGCCTGGGGTAAAACATATTAAAAATAAAAAATTAAAAAAAAAAAAGTTCAGGAAAAAGAAAAAAGAAAAAAAAAAAGTCATTAAAAACATTGCCATGTGAGGTTTGTGCCACGCGATGTTATTGCCTACGCAGCCATGTATTACCAGTTCATTACCGTGGAATATTAAAAAAGAAGAAACAGTCCTTGCAGCTTGGTTTTTTCCAACTCTTTCTGAAATAAATTACTGCACTTCTACAATCACTGAACCATAGAAGAGTTTGGGTTAGAAGGGATCTGAAAGGATCTTTAAAGGTCACCTTTATGGTGCACTTATACAATCATAGACTGACAGAATGGGTTGGGGTAGAAGAGACATTTTAAAGGTCATCTTCAATGGCAGTTGTGGCTTTATTATTTTGCCTTTTTTTTTTTTTTTTTTTTAATCAGGGTGGCCCTGGAATTTTTTTTTTTCCCCCATTTTTGAAAGGAGTGACAGCAGTGGGAAGGCCCCTGCTTCCCACCCACCCCGGCCGCTGGGGCACCAACCCCAGTGGTGGTGTTTTGGTTTGCAATAAACTCCCGCTCTTCCCTCCTCTCAACTGCAATCCGGCTGGTTTGTTCCTGACTCACGACAGATGAAATGCGATCAGAGGGGCCTCCGAAATCTCACGTTAATTGAAGTTGGCAAAAAAATACCGGCGGGTGCCCTTTTGAACTGCTGACGCAGTGCAGGGTGGATTAGCCGGGGGTAGATTAACAACAGGTGGCAGCTCACGGGCTGCTGCCTCTCCCCGTACAAAGAGGTAGGGACCAGCCAGCTATCGAAGGCCTGTTGGCCATTGCTGACCCAGGCCTGCAGGCTTTGCTCCTCCTTGCACCGAGGGGAAGGGTTGTCTTGGCACCCTGGGTTCCCAGGCCATGTGTCTTGCCCCATCCTAACCTGGGGGGAAACCGGGTTCTAGGAGGGCCGGTACTGCTGCTCTCCCCCAGTGAGCATAACTCAGCTGTAACCCCATTTCCTTCAGACTCCACAGACCCACCAGCACCTGCAAGAGTAAAAGCCCAAGGCACTGCATCTAGACACTGGGTGAACTGGAAAGTGCCCTTTGTGTTCAGGTAGAGCCGAGAAGGTGCCCAGCAGCTGTCAACAACCCACCAAGACCCACAGAGCCCCTCTGGCCTTTCTGTCTGTTGGCTGGGAGCATCAGCTTGGTTCAGATGGAGCGTGGCTGTTTTCCATCTCACACAGAAATGGATAACGCAGGTGCTGTTGCAAACTTATCCATTCCTCTCACTTGGAGAAGAAAAATTCCTTCCCTCCCCAAGCACTCAAAGCCAGATTCTCCAGATGTTGGCAGAGTTCAGACTGAGGAGAACCTAAAGCCAGTTTCAGTAACATCCCAGTTGTATGGGTTTGCATCAGAAACTGCTCCTGGCCTGAACATTGCCAAAGAGCTAAAAAGTCTCTCTATAAACCTGAGATAGCAGAAGGACCCAGATCAGAAATGTGCAATTTTGTCTGGAAGCTGCCTTTTCCTACTGGCATGGAACATTTTCTCTCTGGGAGATGTGGCTCCAGCACCTGGGTTACCACATTCCTAGAATCTGAACTTCAAGACAGGGCAAAGTTCGGGCGGTTTTGATGAAAAACAATTTTTCCTTCCTGTGAACTAAACAGATTTTGCCTTTTTTCTTCCTCTCTTTAAAAGCTGGTTATTAACCTTTGAGCAGCTGGATGTACAATCATCTTCTCATTGCAAGAAAGGGAACAGCCATCGCAAGGTGCACCCACTTTACAACCAGCTGGAGCCCACATGGAAAGGTGTTGCATTTAACCCAAGACAAACAAGTGTTTATTATTTGTGAAGGGATCTTCCACTTTCTCTTGCTTTTCAGTTCGTAACTTAACTCACACGGGGCAAAGACAGATGCTCTGAGTTAGCAATTTGCTCCTCGCTGAATTCCTGCATCTCATTTTACGGTCCTTTCTGTTTCAAACCTTTTCCCCTGCCTGTTTCATATGAAGTGTGGCAAAGGAGGGTATTATTCCCGACAGCCCTCAGCACTAACAGAGTCCGGCACCCAGCTGAGACCTGGCCACTCCCTCTGAAGGAAGAGGTTCTGCAACAGAGGGACTTGTAAGTTTGCAGGTGAGAAATGGTGGTTTTCTTGAGTGTGTGTCTCTACAGAGACATGCAAGAGAGAACATAGAGCCTTTGGCCTGAGCACCTCAGGTATAGAATCAGAAAATCATTTCAGTTGGCACAGATCTTTAAGATCATCAAGGCCAATCGTTAACCCAGCACTGCCAGGGCACCACTAAACCATGTCCCTCAGCAAAACATCTCCGTGGCTTTGAAACCCCTCCAGGGATGGGGACTCCACCACTGCCCTGGGCAGCCTAGGTCAGGCTTTGACAACCCTTGCGGGGAAGACATTTTTTCCTCATGTCCAACCTAAACCTCCTAAACTTGAGGACATTTCCCCTCATCCTATCGCTTGTTCAGTGGAAGAAGAGACCGACCCCACCTGGCTCCAACCATCTTCAAGGAAGTTGCTGCGAGCAAGAAGGTCTCCCCTGAGCCTCCTTTTCTCCAGGCTGAACAACCCCCAGGTCCCTCAGCCACTCCTCACAATACCTGTGCTCTAGACCCTTCAACAGCTTTGTTGCTCTTCTCTTGTCATGCTCCAGGCCTTCAATGTCTTTCTCAGAGTGAGCGGCCCAAAGCTGAACCCAGTACTTGAGATGTGGCCTCCCTAGTGCTGAATACAAGGACATGATCACTGCCCTAGTCCTGCTGGCCTTGATAGTGCTGATACAAGCCAGGATGCTGGTGACCTTCTTGGCCACCTGAGCACATGCTGACTGTTCACCAACATCCTGAGGTCCTTTCCCGCTGTATCTTTCCAAGGGACTATGGGCTTATCTACTGGGTGCTCACAATGGGCAGGTGGATATCCCCAAATGGCACTTCTTAGTCTGTCCCAGGCTTTGGCTTTTAGTTGTAGAAGTTCCCACTGTTGCACTGAATGGGGGGAGAAGAAATAAGCTTCATGCTTAAAAGCACAGAGGGCAACAGTAAATGCATCTCTTCATCACACGTGGAAAAACCATACACGGGTCTTTGTATCCCAAGTTCTCTACACCTCTGTTGGTCAAATGACTCACATTTCACCTTTCACCTACTAACTAAAATTTAGGTTAAAAATCCAACAGATGTGCCTTAATTATTAAGCTGGTATTTTCTTTTTCTTATGACTCCATAGAAACAGTCATGACATGGATTACTTCTCTTTATAGACACTCGGTTCTTCCCTTGCCCATCTCATCTGCTGTCCTCCTGCCCCAAACACAGCCTGGAACTCAGGTTGATGAACTCAACTCAGTGCTAACGAAATCACAAAGTTGCCTTGATCACAGTCATCGTGGAGCTGCCTGGAGCAGGAACACTTCCTATTTCTGCAAGTAAACAGGCATTTAGAGACTGAGTCAAGGAAATCGGAAGGATCACTTTCCAGACAAATGAAGATGGCAAACAGGCCCAACCTTGCAGGGAGAGCCTTTGAGCCACTCTGTTTTCAGTCGGAAAACTCCCTGTGTGCTGCTAGCTCCACGCCGCTCCACTCCATTGCCTCAACTGTTGCTGTTATCCTTTAATGGGAAACACGACTCGCTTTCAAAGCGACCACAGGGAAGCTGCAGACAGGGGAATCCTGAAGAGCAGCAGAGGTGGGACTGCATTAACCATTTCCACCAGGCTGAAATTACATGGTATGCACCAGGAATGGCAGGCACTAAGTGGCTTCACACCAGGGCGGGCTGAAGCTGCTGGTGCTGAAAGTCAAGGCTAACGGTCCTCTGTCTGGGTATTGAGCCACCTAAAACTCCAAACAAATGCCAGTGCAAACAAAAGTGGGGCTGTTTGGCTTAAACCCAGGCTCAGGATACTGGTGTGCAGTCCTGGTTTTACTCACCAACTCCTAAGGCCTCAGGCGTATAACAGCATCTCTCCATTTCCTTATCAGCAGTCACAGGTAAGAGAAAGATGGTGGAGCTCAACTGATTGTGCTCAGACAGCGACAGGCATCTAAAAAAGAACACTGTGCTACGTGCCCTCCCAGCAGCACAAGATACAAATGAAGAATCCACAGTTCACGGTAAAGCAAAACTGATTCTTCTGCTAAGCAAACACCACCTGCTCATAGAATAACTTTCAGAGAGATGCAAAGAATATTGTGTTCAGAGTTCGACAGAAAATTATTTTTTTCTGGCCTAAAAATTAAAAGAAAAGCTAATATAGGCAGAACACTTGCCTAGGGTTTACTCTGCTCTTCCCAACTCTGCAGAATCAGATTGAAGTTAGCAACTGGACCGACCAGTAACTCACTTTTTAGCTTTCTATTTCATCTAACACAGCTTTGCAAGATTGCAAAGATTTTGCAATGACTACAAGAGCTTTGCACAATTGCAAGACCTACCTGTAGGTTTACCTATTAGTTTACAAATGCTTTGCAATGGTCCTAGTAAAATTTAAATGTGCAAGTCTAAGAAGAATGATGAAAAAAAATTTATACTTACTGTGATATCTGGTTAGGGATTTAAAAATCCATTTTCTCATCAGCACCATCCATTTGAGGTTTTCCTTCCAGTATTTTTCTGTAGCCTTGTTACAACAGGAGCTTTCATGTGAACGGGCCAGACAGGTCTATGCAGTGCTAATTAACCATTTTTGAGACCTTTCCTGATCAAAAGATGCGCTACCTGTGAGAAGTACTCAGCATACCAGACATTCATTACGAAGGGCATCCATGCAACATCCTGAAGGTACTTTTCACATTCCAATTGCCAATCTAAATCCATTCTTACATGTGTCAGTAGAGCATTTTTCCAGCATACTCAGCACCCACCAGTACAGTTCAAAAGCAAAAGAAGTCAGAAGTACCAAACATCTCTTAAATCCCGCCTCACAATTATTTGGATATCTTTTTTTTTTGTTCTGAGGCCCTTGAATTCAAAATTCTTGAATATTTGCTGTCTCTCTCCACAAGAGGAGAAAGGATCTGTTCCCTATTTCTCCAAGATAAATGCTACTGTCAAATCTTGGCAGAAAATTAGAGTAACAGCTACTCTCCCCTAAAAGGTGACTGGGATGAATTCGTGGAGAGCAAACTTCTACTTCAAAGACCATCCAACTCCAGTTACGGGAAAGACAAAATATTGACAGACCTTTCCAAATTACACTGCAGATACTCCAGTTTAACACAGATTTACAGAGCAAAACAGCCTCTCATTGCAATTCTCCCTTTGAAACTTATCCATGTTTTCTCCTTGTCCCGCTCCGGAAGTGAAATACAACAAACACTCCTTGGGTTTACTTTTTAATATGCCAACAATGCCTTTTTTTTTTTTTTAAATAACATATACAATGAAAAGTGTGAAATTATCTTAATTTAAAGACTGACAACATAACCCGTTCCGAAGCAGACAGACAGGTACATCTTACCTTTATAGACTTTGCATCAAGAATGACACAATGATAAACATAGAGGGTAAGCAGCCATTTTACAGCTTTTGTTTTTTACCATGGCACAAACCAGAGACAAATGGCCATCTAAATGAGATGGCCCTACCAAAGCAACTGGAAAAGACCAAAGGACAAAACACGATTGACAGGGCTCACCAGGCATTTTGTGGTAGGGGAATCCGGGCAGATGCTTTGGGATGCAGGAACAAAGACCTGCTGTCTTTTCACCGACCTGAGATTGTAGATTAGTTTAGGAGGGTTGGTCCACCATTTCAAGTCCTCCATGTCTTTTAAGACTCTGTGCAAAACATGTGCTTTTTACTGGCTTAAGGAGAAAGAAGCAAGAAATTGGAGCAGCTTCACAACTCAGCGTAAGGAAGATGATTTAATGCATTCAACTGTTGAGATCAGCCCCATAATAACAGCCCAAACTGAAGTGACTATGGCACTGCCACAGTCACCTTTTTAAAGCAAATATCAAGGGAAATCTGCTGATATCCCCTGATGCTCTAGCACCAAGTCACGAATCAACAGGAAAATTTGTAAAGAAATGAACCCGAGAGGTTGCAAAGGAGAAACAGCAAGTGACAAACCTTCCTCTACCTTGTGATCCCTACCCTCTGTGCAGACAGTGGCTGTCATCACCACGATAGCATTCCTTGCTCCCCAATGCTCCCTCCCACAACAACCTGGGAACGAAACGAAGACAGCCGCAAGAAACATCTACTAGTAATTAAAGGTTCCCAGAGAATCGGACAAGAGAGTTTAGAAGCTCATCCCAGGGGAGCTGTGGAGCAAAGCATCCCCTCAGAGCTATTGTAACAATCTGATTTTCATTCGCAGCACATCCACGGCATCGGGCAATAAGATAAGTCTTAGTGGGGGTGAGACAAATAGGAGCAGATGTTTCCTGTTTCTAGCCTGACTTTCATTTGGTTTCTGTCATTGCTGCATATCCAGCTTAGGAGAGGGGGTGAACCATGATGCCTAACACTTGTCCTATTGTTTGGGGTTTGGCAAAATCTGAGGAATAAGGTTGCTTGCGGTGTTAAGAGAAAAACAGCCCATCGAGGAGGATGTCTCTGTAAGCAGCAGCAGCAACGGAATTTTCAAAAGCCAGTAAAATCACCCTTATCTGGTAACAAATGTTTTATCATTGGAGCTGGAAAAGAGATTGCTTTCTCAGACCAATCTGGGATCCTCTTTACTATTGAAGGGCAAGAGTAACAATCCAGGCACTTTTATTTCTAATTCTGTTGTATTTGATTTCCCAAATCAGGTACATTTCAGTATTGAGAAGCAATCCCAACACTCATATGAAATGTAAAGCTTCTCCAAAAGCCCTTCTAAGCTGTACGTCTCAGTGGCAGCCTGTGGCAATGGGGTCCCTGAATGACAAGTGAAGCCCCAACATTTTTTCCAACAATGGTAATTTACAGGACTTTGTAAGTGTGCACTAATAGGGACTGGTCACGTATCTGCACCATTCAGGATGTATCTGTGAATCTCTGTAAATTTAAGTGTTTTACAAATCAGTACTAACAACACGCTGCTGGCTAAAGGGGAATCAGATGTGACAATTACTTCATAGCCATTGTTCTGATGTATAGCTACGATGTAAACCTGTACTTTGACCGCTAGCTTGATAACAGAAATAAAAGATACAACAAAACCGAAAGATGCATCTTCCTTTGTACAACACAACTGCTTTTGACATAAGAGTCACAGTCTCTCACACAGATGCGGCACAAAACCTGAGCTTTATGCAGGAAGAAGAGGTGCAGCAATGGGAGTTCTGTCCTGCAGGTCTCTGCTCTGAAGGACACCATCCTCCCCGCTGCTGTGTGTGCCTCTACTTGCATCAAAAGGACTGAAGTAACACAAAATGCTTTACCCTCTAAAACCATGTGACAATGCACAGATTTTTGTTGCTGACACTGTAAAAAAATAAACATTTGTGTCACTATGCAGAAGAAAATGTTTGTTGCACAGTTACTTAAGCCGACAGTTAAGCTCAAAGGACAGAGGCCCACCAACTGCACAGGCAGCAAGCAAGTCCCAAAATGAGAGCAGCTCAATGTGGCAGAGGGTTGATCTGAACTGGTGGGTGCTTACAAACCAGAGTGCTGCAGCACGGGCGATAGGTCAGTCATGCCAGCCAGCTCACAGAGCGAGATTCTGGTTTATTCTTACAGCCTCCTTTGGTACAAATTGTGTGTCTGATGTTTCTGGGAGGACCTCCTCAGCTTTCCACTGCATCTTTATGCAATGCCAAGGGAAGACAACATACCAGAATACAACATTAATTCTCATATACTTCAAATGTAACCTGCTCTCTAGTGATTTTATTCTTCGGGGCCTTCTATCCCCCAGAGCACCTTTTCAGCAGTCGCTTCCATCGCTTGGGTTTGTCTCTCAGCTGCCTTTACAAGCTGCCGATATTGGGAAAGCTCTTCAGTTTCTCAGGAAAGTCATCTTTGTACAGGACAGGGTCAGCACGATGCTCCACCACTTTGAGCGGCATGGTCCCAAAGACAGAGGCAAACTTATTGATGCATTCAGATCTGGTGAAAGGGAAACCAGTGTAATTAAGAACCCCAGCAACTGAGCTGCCTACCAGCTCCTGCACCACCAGCAACTGGCAGAAACCTTCCCTCTTGCACTTGGAAATGTTTCAGCCGTGCTGGCTACTAATAAATAAAAAGAGAGGACTGCAGAAAGAACTGTAAAGAAGCTGGTGTTTGATTTATCCATTTAATCACAGTGATGAGCAAGGGGATGCTGGCAGCAGCATATGTGCACATGGAGGTCAAAAGCTTCCCTTCTCCCTCCCCCTAGAATTCCAGTCATTCTTCAAGCAATGTACATGCTGTAAACCAGAACAGATTAACTGCCAACATGTCTCTTAAAGGGCCGCTCTGTTGGGTCAATTTGGCTCCTAACGACAGTTTTGCAAAAACCAAGCCTTTGTGAAAATGGAGTTCTAAAAAATTAAAAAAGTCTGGGTTTTTTCATGCTTCTTCAGAAGCTCCATCTTTCCCCACACAAATAACATGCCTCAGTATAGACAGTGCTGATTGTACTGTAACTTAAAAGTGAAGCTGAATTAAAACTATTAAACAAGCCCAACTACTTAATTTTCCTTGTCTAAATAAAGAAATATTGAGGAGTATTAGCACAAAAAAAAAAAAAAAAAAAAAAAAAAGATTGAGCCACTGGTGACTCTCTTGGTTTTAATAATGGAAAAGGAAGGGAAGAGCCGTGTGCTTCAAAACCAGACATTTAACCTTACACGGCTCTTAACTCCTCCATGGAAAGGCACAATACCTGCAGGAGCAAGGCAGGGAAAACCCATCTCAGCCCAGCAAAAAATAGCAGCATACTTTATAAAACAGCTTTTAAGAACTTCAGGCACCACGAATCACGACAAGAGTCCCCACCACAGAAACAGCTGCAAGAAAACAGGTCATGTTTCTTTTGCCGTTCCAAAGGGAAAATAACAAAAAAAAAGAAATGAGTAGTTTTGAGTTGGCTCCAGCGGCTGACGTGCTGCAGGCAGTCCCAGCGCAGGTCTCGGCTCTCCCACTGCTGCACCCTCTCCCGACCCCTTCGAAGGGTTAGGGGGTCACTACGGCTCCAGGATAATTTCCCTCAACAGACCCGGTCAATCACACCAAGCGAGTGTGACAGTTTTGTGATGGGGACTGCTCAACGCTGGCCCAAAAACTCCTTTGAAGTAGATGGGACAGCGAGACTGGTTTTCAAAATTAATTCTTCAGCCTCTGAGCCATCCCATGGCTCCCTCCTTAACTAGAGTCAACGACTGGAGAACACAAAGCCCAGGTTGTTCAAGTGCTACCTCTCTCCAGAGCTATTTCAGGCTATAATGGTTATATTTCAGGCCATTTTGTAGCCTGAGAAAAGTGCCAGAAAACTCCTTCATATGGAGTGATACTCAAAATATTTATAGAGGTAAACAGGTAAATCATAGAATGGTTGGAAGGGGCCTTAAAGATCATTTATTTGCGGCCCTCCTGCCATGGCCAGGGACACAAGGTAGATAAATGCAGATATTTCACTTTCTGCTACCTTCTTATCCCCTCCAACTTCTTCCTACTACCAGATTCAAATCTTTGGACTAGGAAACAATTGAAAAGGAACTCAAGAGTCTAAGAGGAAATTGTGTGCAATGGGAAGCAACCTCTGGACCTGGCACAAGCACTATTTGCTCCAGATCTGAAACAGCAAAAGAAGCAACCAGTCAGGACTGAAGTGAAGAGATCCAAGTAGCTGTTCAAGGTCTGCAATGACAAGTGAACCATCAGAAAGGTAAGCTTTGGGCCCTGGGCATAGAAACATGGAGAGCAGGAGTCAAATGTTTTCTCCAGGAACACTAAGCAGTTTCCAGTGCCTCCAGCAGATGCCCAATGTGAGATACCTTAAACATATCTGATTTTCAGACAGGGTCACACTTGCAAATCACCTACTCCTTCTGAGAAACGTGGCTAACGGTCATCCAAGTTGTGTATACTGGAGAAGCTTGTGGCAGGAAAACCACAGACTTCACAGGCGAGAAGGTACATGCACTAGAAGATGTTGATGTGAGAAGTTGGCACAGCTGCTGGCCCTCACTGGTTTCTGGAATACAAGAATACTTCTCATCTACTGGTTCAAATCAGTAATGACTGAAGGACATTGTAATGTAACAGCTGCTTGATAGCCGGTGTGAAACGAATTAGTGATCTGAGCCTGCTGCCTGGCAGGCAGGTGTCCACAGCAGAGCAGCCATGGTCACAACCAGAACTAAGCGGCACCCTCAGAAAAAAGGACAAAACTAAAAGGCTAACAGGGACAAAACTGACCTCTTCCTTCCATATATTATACCCCCAGATCAAAGATGTGGTCTTAGAAGAAAATGTCAAGGTGGAATCCTTCTACAGCCAAAATTATTCTGGTGGCAGGACCATTAAGCATACCAATAAGGTATCTGTAACCATCAAGAAACCACTTCATTGTTAAAGAAATGAAAAAAAATCAGTACGTTCTCATCACTCTGGCCAGACTAGAAAAGCTAATCCTCAGGAAATAAATCAAATTGAAAGATCAGAAAGAGGCTTTTTTTAGATGAAAGGAATGTCACATGCAAGCCACAAAACGCATTCGAAGGAAAGCCTCCTCTTTCCAAAAAATTTCCTCTCCTGCACTGAACAAACTCACTTGAATTCCAAAGCCTTTGCCACTTCTGGACACTATAAACCAGAAGGGATATCTAGAACATTCAACATTCAAAGTTAGGTGGCCAAGAGCATGTAGCATATCACCCCAGAACGGAACGAAGGTGGCTTTTCTTGGCTGTGTGGAGGGTTTTGCAAATTCATGCTAACAGAGGCGTGTTTGATTCCAAGAATTATTCCTTTTTCTCCCTTGCTCTGCCAACAACACCCAGTTGTGCTGAACAAGGAATTAAGGTTGTTAGCGCTCAGGAACTGCGAGTCCTCTCTCCCCCGGCAGACTGAGTGAACTTTGCGGCCATCAATGTCTCTCTCCATCAGTTTCCTCTCCCTTCTAACCCTAATATTTTTTTGGCAGGGTAACTCTGCACCTGCAGCCTTTAGCTAACTGGTACCTGGTCAGTTTGTCTCTACTTGCTTCCTGCTTTGACTTGAACAAATACTTACATGTCCTAAATAAGACACTGCTGTTAATGTTGCTGCAGAAGCAGCTCAGCCCCTTTGTTGTATTTACCATATGGGCAGTCTCCTTCTAGGCTGTGTTTTATAGAGTTCTCTGGTTTTGGGAGACAGACACAAAAATGCTAAAAGGCAGAAAACTTTTTACTACTTAAATAGCACCTGTAAATACAGGGACTATGAGATGCTCCTATAGCTGCTTCTGTGACCTGCTGTGAAGGCTAACTCAGGGGAAGAAGGGGGTTTGTGGTTCAAAGCTTTCTTTGGTTAATGTATCCTAATGATGGATCTCAATAACCCTGTGGACTGAAGTCTTCTTTATCACAGAGAAATTGCACAGCAGGAAGAACAGCAGTGTTGGCTTCCCCGTGATTCGCTAGAAATATCCATCAGGATTGCTCAGAAAGAATCTCTTAATAAGAGACAGACTTCAGTTGTACCATCTTTCATTTGCTTCCGCTTAATGTGTCAAAAGGCCTAACCAAACAGGTTAGTTATGTCCCTCTCCTGGTCAGATCTCCACAACTGACTTCTCAAACCTTTGACACCCACACGACAATCATCAGACAGCTGCTGGGCACCTCGCTGATATTTCTGAGCCAGAAACCCAACACTAAATGTTGTGCGTGCTCCTGACAACCCTGAGAAACTGTTTGTTTCACAAGCATGAGGTTTTGGAAATGTCCCTGGATATCTGAGCAAGTCAAGAGCTCAGGCTACCTGCTTGCTATTTCTGAATGCTAAAAACCAAGGAGTCAGGAGCTTTGGGAAGCTTCAAGTGAAGCTGATAATGGCTCTTCTTTGCGTGGCACCCCAAGTATTCTTCTCAGTACCCAACACTGCGAAGTTATCTGTACAGAGTTACTCTTTTATAATATGGCAAGGATCCCCCAATGATGCATTTTTTCTGTTCAGCTTTTCTCCTGACCCCGAAAATAGCCTCTGTGTGTATACGTATGTACACATATATGAGCCACAAGAGCCCTACTCACTGCTAAGTTAGGAAAATTCCCTCTATCATTTATTATCCACCTAAAATAGCTATCTTAGAAGATTCAAAGAAACTATTTCAGATTTTCCAATAACTCCCTTACACTGAAGGTAGATAATAACAACACAGATTGAGAAGGTGGTAGGTGTAGCATGCAGTATCACTTCTTCAAAATGAAGCTTGAATACACCCAAATGCTATATCCCCTCACCTTTTCTCCTGCACTTAGACTAGATCTCAGCATGTGCTCCTTTGGCTAGGCAAATAATTAAGTTATGTGGATTTAGAGTCAATCTACCATGATCCACAACCCAATTTTCTCCACTGTTGGAAACTACAGAGAAGCAAAGCAACAATTTAAACGTGTTCTCAATAAACTGTCAATGCTGGTTTGCTCTGAGGATACAAGAATAGCTACTGACATGAAAACACGACCTTTACCCTGCATCATAGGGCGCTTCGGAGCAAAAAGCACTTTTTCATCTTCTGTTTTTACAGTGTTTATCTTAATGAGAACCTAGTTCATGACCAAAATTCCTGTGTGCTGTTGTAATAAGCCCCCAACCTACTAATCAGTTTTGAATTAGTTCACTGTGTAGATTTCAACAGATAAATCTCATTTACATTGTTCAAGGGCAGCAACTGAATACACTTGAAATTTGCTGAGTGCTGCAGAGAAGGACAGAAAAAAAACCCCGTTAAGATGTTTACTGGTAAGAGACCCATGTTATGTGTCTCAGTGCACACCTGAAATGGCCTATTTCCCTTTATTTTGTCACCTCCTCTGGTGGTCCCTGATTTCCTATCTTATCAATTCTAGGGCTGCAAATCCTTTTTCCCAAGTTTTGCAGGAGAGGTGCAGCAGCCCAAGAAACCCAAGGTGAAATGTCTCTGTCAGTCCTAGATCTCAGGTTAATTCCATCTAATAACTCATATGTACTTTTATTATCAGAGACCCCTTTGCAAACATGGGCATTGAGCAGCTTGGTGAAAGTGAAAATACTTTCCCTTATTTTACACATTCAGAAGCCACAGCAGAGGGAAGTTTTGTGTCTTGGTCAAGGCTAAGAAGCCATATTACTGTAAAGCAGGGAATGTAACTCTTAGACTTACCAACCGTTGGTATTTTACTCTAAGCATTCCCTGCCTTTCCAACCACTTAATTTCAAAATTCTTAGAAAAGTATCCTAATGCTGCTATTGTTAAAAAAATGCAGTAGTGCTGGCAAGCACCCTTCATCAGCTGAGGCAACGTGCTTCCCAGTCTTCAGAGGAAAGACAACGTACAAACATCAATTCAAATAACATTATTAATAATTTATATCCTTGTTACTCTTTGGTAAGCTAGCAACTGTCTGGTATCGAAACCAAACAAATCTCACGCTCATTACAGTTGATGTTCAACGGTAAAATAGAAATGTGGTATTACTGAGAGTACTGCCAAAAACCTGAATTTCATCTACGTGTCCTACAGGCTAAAAATTGTACCCTTCTAAAGTCCTTTCCTGCAGTAGTCCATTGTTCACCACCACATCATCCATTGCAGGAAGGACTTATGCTGATCAAATCCATGCAACATTCTTTCAAAATCAGTAATTTACAGAAAGACAATCAGTGAGCATTTTTGATTCTAATTTAATGAGACACAGGATAAGATCACATGGATCAGAACAAGGCAATCAGAGGAATGAAGGGTGGCCACTCACCTTTCCACCATGTGTGTCTGGTCCAGCGATAACCCATCAATTGCCGTGCATTCTGGACACTTGAACTTTTTTCGTGGGGTCACCTGCAGAAAGGCACGCCAGATATCATCAAATAGCAACAGAAGGGACATTAATCTCCTTACACAGAGAGCAGCGCAATACCTCTGAACATGCCTGCAGTGTAAGCTGAGCTGTCTCAAAAAGGGGGGGGAGGTAGGGAAAAAAAAAAAAAAAAAAAAAAAAGCTGCTCCATTCCTCCATTCAGCTCCATCTGGCCTGGCTGCCTGCAAAATTCACAGGGGCCCAATAAAACCGGCTTGGAGGGGTTTTTCCTTCTGTAACTGAAAAGAAGTGGTGATGACAAGCTCCTTAATTCCTGTTTAATGACTGTTTTCTCACTGCCAAGGTCCCTGTATAAACACCATTTGTTCTTGCAGCCATAACAGCGATGAAATATAGCTTCCCATACTTCACCGTAACGTTAATCCAACAGACGCTCTTTTGCTCGCTCCGGTTAATAGCCGACTGGCAAACTCTGCAAGGCTCTCCGAATCGCCCAGAGGTGCCAAATTACTCGGCTGTGCCCTCATACAGCTCAAAAATCTTTTTCAGCAAAAACACACACTTTATCTTCTAAAGACTTTTCTAGGAAATGCAGCCACCGGTCCCAGTAAATGATGATGGACAGACGGGTAAATGGACCCTGCTAATTGAAGTAACGCCTGGTGGTCTCTAAATCTCATTCCAAGTTGACACACTTTGAAATGAATGTACCGAGTGAATGTCCAGACCTGAAAATGTGTCGAAACATGTCAGGAAATTAATTCAGGGATAAAAAGTTCATTTAAAGCTGATCTTGCAATTAACATTCTTGCAATTAACATTCCTATAAATCAGCTGTTGCCAAGCCATGACAGAGCGCGCTGTGGACAGTTGGCAATTTCTTTCCTCTGGTGATCTCAAATAGTTAAAATATTTGTATGTGGGCGTGTGTATATACACACATACACAAAATTTAAATTACCTTTTTTATACCTCATCTACATAGCTGAAATAATCACCAGAAACAATTGGTGAAAAAACCCAAACCAGTACCTCGCAGTTAGCATGAAAGTTTTACTAAAAGTGCTTTTCTACCAGAGCCAGAGAACAAGACGTAAGATACTGGGGGAAAAAAAGGGAGATAAAGTAACACATCAAAGCCTACTAAATACATTTATATGAGCATGCACATCGTGGTTTTCAACACTGTACAGCTAAACTGCAGAAAGCTCTCACCTTAATGACCGATTTGCCAGTGACATTTGCCACAAGAAAATTCATGGCGATATCTTCACAATTCATATGAGCATCCACCCAATTCTTGATGTCTCCAGGCATTTTGTAGGTGTAAAGATAGTTGAAATACTGCAGGATGGAGGGGGACAGAAAGAAGATAATTTTAAATACAGATGCAGTCATTATAAGACCAAATACTTGAGCCACTAAACACCAGGCTGCTAATGAAGGATTATGGGCAGACTGTGATGCTGCCTTCAGCCAAGGATGACTTGAGCAGATAGAAAATAATTTTTTGGTGCTTAGTGGCACAATTACTTCTTTCCTGACCACAAATTTCTTTACAATCAGTTTTCTTTTCTTGGAACTGCTAGCTACAAAGCAATATTCACTGCAAAACCTGCCATGTAGTTACAGGTCATGCAAACTGGCCAGAGCTCTTCTCTAAGTTCATAAAGGTAATAATTTTATTTGTCAGGGAGGGACAAATCAGTTGTTTTCACAGCAACTGAAAGAGGCTTAGGGGAAAGTTTGCAATTGACTGTTTGTAGAAAACATAATTGTTGCAGATGTCCCTGCTCACTGCAGGGGCCTTGGACTAGGTTACCTTCTAAGGTCCCTTCCAACCCAAATCATTCTGTGATTCTATTCTATGGCAACACAAAACAGTCATGGAACAATGACAGACACATACAACTCTTTAAAATAGGTTCACATCGCATATTAGTATACTACAAGTTTTATCACACAGAATCCCAGCATGGTAGAGGTTAGAAGGGACTTTTGGAGATCATCTTGTCCAACTCCCCTGCTCCAGCAGGGTCACCCAGAATTGCATTGTCCAGGCAGGTTTGGAACTTCCCCAGGGACAGAGACTCCACAACCTCTCTGGGCAGCCTGGCCAGGCTCTGGCACCCCCACAGCAAAGAAGTTTTTCCTTACATTTAGATGGAACCTCCGTGGTTCCAAGTTTGTGCCCATTGCCCCTTGTCCTGTTGCTGGGCACCACTGAAAAGAGTCTGGCCCCATCCTCTTCACCCCCGTCCTTTATATATTGGTAAGTGTTGATAAGCTCCCCTCATTTTTATATTACATTGTGATAAAATGCTGCCCCAGTGAGAACCATTG
>JANIJG010006260.1:17182-76282 GCA_024611175.1 Megaceryle torquata
CATTGCCCCTTGTCCTGTTGCTGGGCACCACTGAAAAAAGTCTGGCCCCATCCTCTTCACCCCCGTCCTTTATATCTTGGTAAGTGTTGCTAAGATCCCCTCATTATTATATTACCTTGTGATAAAATGCTGCCCCAGTGAGAACCATTGAGACTTCATTCGTCCATTCCGATTCATATTTCCATTTGTTCATCTCATGGTCCCAGAGATGCAGGCGGCCTGGATATCCAACCAGCCGGTCAGGAAACTCACGCCAAACCTGAGGAGAAAAAAAGCCATGACACGCTGCTAAGCAGGCCTGCACAGCCAGCAAATGCACATGTGTGGGTGCACTTCAATTCTTCACAGTTCCAATTCTTGGAGTAGGAGGTTGCCTGGAAGAAGCATGAGAAAGGCCAAGCTCTCTTTGGAAGGGCCTTACCACTCAGGGAAGCCATAGCCCCATGCAAAAGGACTCTAATGGAATCCTAACTCCCTTCTTGTAGAGAAATACAACCAACTATTCAAAAAGATTTTCACACTAACCAAGCCCAAGCATGATTAAAATGGAACTTCTGATGTTAACTTCAGTAGATATGGCTACAACCTAATGACTTTCACAGCTGGCTTTGGATCCAACCAACCTGTTTCCCCCCTTTGATAGGAACAGCCTTAAAACAGGCTTATATTTTAATATTTCTGGTATTCTTTAGTGGGTGCTTGGACAGATCTACTGCTACATGGAAGGCCTCTTTGCCCTTGACTTGTTCCAGACAGCTGGATACAATCAAGAGACCATCTCTGTCACTCCATATGTTATTTTGTAGCTGACTACAGGATCAAACACAGTAGAACAGAACAAGGAGAAGGGCATCATTAACGCAACCTCAGTTCTCCACACTGCTGGCCACATTAAATAATGGACAATTTTTGCATTAGGAAAAAAGGGAGGAAGGATTATAATTATTTAGAAGGGTCTGAATGTTCTTAGCTTGCTAAATACACGGTCTTTTTGCCAATCAATAACAAAGTTAGTATTTATCTGCATTGCAATACAAATTACTCAGAATTTGTCCTTTAATCCAATTAACTGCTAGGTTAGTTGGAAAAACACAAGCCTTGATGTTTGGACATGGTGTTAGGTCACAAAAGTTTCTGTTTCAGGTTGGTAGCGTGTAAATAAATAAACAAGCCCTGATTTCATTGTCCAATGTGTCATCAACAACACCAAAGTATCTCACAAATCCTCCCAGTGATCACCTGATGAGCGCGGCAATTTTCTTGGTACAAAAGGGCAAGGGGACCCTACGGCTGAATGTGCTGTGAAGAAAGTGTTTCCTGGAATTCCTGCAAACCTCAGCCCATCAGCAGCTTGCTTTTGGGCACTGCTGAATGTGCCAGCATGTTTCAGTTGGACTATAAGGACTCTAAGCAAGTATTTTGTCAAATTAAAGGTGATAAAACAATTAGCTTTAAGTTGCTACTTCTGTATCTACAGTTCTGTGATTCTGCATTGCTATAGATACTTTTTCATATACACATCTCAACACATTTTATTGCTATCAGTTAATATAGCTTCAGAATCCCACGATGAGAGTAGTTATTATTTCAAGCATACAGAGGAGGAACCCTGCCAAAAATCATACAGCAAACAAGAATGGGAACCAGATCTTTGGACTTCCCGACTTGTACTTTATCCAGAAATCAATCTTTCTAGACAGTTCCAGGGCACAAGGACTAGGATAGTATTTAGATAGGACAATGCTCTAACCCAGTGGGCTCCGGAAAGCAGAGGTGATTTGGACCTCAAGGGAGAGAAGTTGTAGGATGTTGTTACAAGGTGGTGCCATCAGCTTATTAAAAAAACAACCCAAAACGGATTTTTTTGCCAGGCAAGCCACCTAGAGCTTGAGAGGTCTATTTTGACATGAGGTCACCAACATTAATAAAGAACCCAAATGCAAAGGTATGGACATTCCCTCTGCCAAAATTTTATTCTTTGCTTTCTAGAACTCAAAATAATGATTTAATTTTAATAATTTTTAAAAACCTACTAAAAAGCCCATCTCCCCGTTGCTGGAGGGTACCACCACATAAGCTACTGAGGCTCAACAAAGGATCTGACAGAACACTACCAATCTGCACTGTTACAGGGCAAAGAATTCTCGCAGAGTGAATGGCATGTGTATTAAAAGGCATCTGAAAGGAAGATTCAGCTCAGCTACTGCTTCCCAAGGAACTTCAGTGCCTTCATGACACAGGACCATAGTTTCCTGTCCCTTCTCGGTTTTGCCCTTGACATCATCTTTGAGAGACCAAGTGACATTAAATAAAAGCCAACTATAATGCACTGTACTCGTACAGATTCTTTTGCATCACTGTGAATCTCAACCCTACCCCGATTCTGGCCTCTGAAACTTGTCTGTTTGATGCATCTATAAAAATAACATGATTACTTGAAACAACGATCCCTTTTAAATGTAATGCTGTCAAACTCAGCAGAAAAGCTCAGCTTTTCCATAATGTTCATCACTAGCTCATTCAATGGCAATTTCTGGCAAGGCTCCAAATAGCTGCATCCAGCTCACTGCCCAAATCCATACGTGTGTTTTGTGCCAAAATGAATATATACAGCCACTGCTTATAAGGAAGCTTTCAGAATAAACATAGTGGTAATGGTTCTTACACTGCTCTCTAGTTTGTACTACCGTCCCTTTTCTCATTTGAAGGTTATGTATGATTTATTACTCTGTTAGAAATACATTCCAGTTTAGCCAGTGATCTTATTAGCCTTCTCTGACTAAAGCAGGAAAGCCTGATTTAATACCGGGAAGGGACAGAGTCAAGGAAAAACACACTGCCAAGTGAAGAGGAGATACGATTCTTTGCGGGCGACATTATCCCAACAACTCTGCTGGGCAACCTGATGATAAATCTTTTTGGCCAAAGCATCTCCCAGGTGCAAAATCCAACAGAAGTTCTGGCTTAGGTAGTTTTACTAAAAATGTTCTAAGAGACACTGAGAAAATGATGGTGATTTTGTTTCCAAGTCGAGTTCCACAAGTGACACAAAGAGCCTTGCTCCAGTCTTATGTCTTCGTAGCCTCCTATTGTGTGCTGCTTTGCCGTGCCATGAGAAGAGCTGCCACCTCTTTCCTTCTCTATGTAGCCAGGACACAGAAGCACTTCCTTTTCCAGAATGCACTCCAAAATATATCCATTAAGTTAATTAGACTATATTAAGTCACACACAACCTCAGGAACCATCTAATTACAACTACAGAATTTTAAAATTCAGTAAACAGAAAAAGAACCAATGTTTCCAAAGCTACACATCAATGCTGTAAGAATGAAATACTGATTATCCTCCATGAATGGAAGAAACCACAAGGAATCCATATTTCTGCTCTTCTTCCAGAGCCTCATCCACCCTCAATTCTCCACTGGTCCTCAAAGGGATGGCTTGTGCTATTACTAGAAAACAAAGCCAAAAGATATGTGATGCTTCACATGGACAAAATTTGTAAGAGAACTTCAATTTGAAGAAGAGCTTTGAATGTGGCCATGCAGCCTGTGGAGAAGTAGAGTTATATCATTCCTCTGACAAAGGAATGCTGAAAAATACACTTTTAATGGTCAAAATGGGTACAGGAGAATTCTTCTGAGGATGGCATTCAAACTTTATGATGATTTTAGCCTAGGGAAATATGCAATTAATCAGAGAGTAGATTTTATTTTTTAAGAATAGCAGACACATGAAACACTGAAAAACAGCTCTGAGAGCAAGAGCATCTACCAGCAGAAGGCAAAAAGCTTCCAACAGAAAAAGCCACAAACTGAGCAATGCACCAAGCAACATTTTCTACAAACAAAAACTGTGGACTCAAAGCAATAAGCCCAATTTTGGTTATTTCTATTATTGCTGTAAGAAAAATACTTTGTCTTCATAAAGACAGAGTGCTGCATGAATATGTAACAAGAAATCTTCTTGTTCTGCTTTCATTTTTTTTTTAACAATTACAACCATGTTACAATTACAAACTTGCTCCTCTTCTTGGGTCTCTCTGTCACTCCCCCTATGAAACAACAAAGATGGATAAGAAGGGAAAAAGTTGTCTAGCCCTAATAGGTTGCTTTTTTTCCCAGTGCCCCAAGTCACACCTGCGATTTCATCATGCAACTTCACAGAAATACTTTTTCAAAAGTCAGAATGTTGTGAGTATTCTTCTGCTCTCTTTAATACAGCAGCACACAGGGACTATTTTTCTGCTTGCTCCAGTAGATTTATGCCATGTCATAAATCACTGTACCATAATAGTTCACTTTTAACAAGTAAAAAATGTCTGACACTTTGAGTGTTACTATAATTTTTTATGGCTGAAAGTGTACAGAGATCAAAGTTTCCTTTTTTTTTTTTTTTTTTTAGGCTTGCTCTATACATTCAGACAAGTCTGTGACAGGGGGGCTTTTGCCACATGTTTAAAAGTAAAGGCTCAAGGATGTCAGGAGGAGAAAAGAAAATTACTGAATGTCACGTTTCCAGCCTTTCTTATGACCAAAGCAGAAGCAGACATACTTCTGAAAGAAAACTCTCTAGTAACATTATATGCTGCTACTGTTCCCTCTGGATTCCCCTGCAAATGAGTCAAGAGCTTGAGAGATACTTTTCTGGTAACACACATAAACAGATAAATAAATTATCACAGGCTGAGGACAATTTAAACATCTGGGAGCCAGCTCAGGCCTGTCAAGCAAGTCACAGACACTCAGGGACAGGAAAGATCAATCTTCAGCCCCTCATTTCTGTGCCAGAGTAGGAACTATATCACCCACCCTCTATATGGGAAAATTGGTGTATTTATAAAATAATCTTGCTGTGTTTCTGCATTTAAAGACATTTCTATTCATTTATTTTACAGGGGAGAAAAAAAGGTCATTTCCAAATACAACGATCTGAACTACCCACAAGTTTGTCTCAATTATCTGCTCAATAAGGTGTTTGATTTTTGTGTAGTAAGCTGAATTCCCAGAATCAAAAAAAGAATAGGATAAGAAAACACAATGAACTGCAAAAGCAATAGTTTTCAGTCTGCCAAACAAAACCATCTCGAGTCCAAACAGTTACATTCTCACGCTGAATATAAGGACTGTTACTCAGACAGTCCCTCCACCAGTGCTCCTAAGACCACAGAAGGCCAATAAAGTAGTCCAACAGCTCAACTTGGGTATGAGGAACTTCAAGTGCCAACTGCCACCTCATCACCCTGACTACAGGGGAATTCACCTCAACTTTTCTTTGCTTCGTGGTGTTGTTTTTTTCCCTTTCCTGCCTAAGACACTCTCCACTGGAGATGTTTAAATTAACCCTTCAGAGACACAAGCACCACAATTCTACTTCTCACCACTTCTGGCCAACACAGCTGAAACTCAGCTTCAGTTTGAAGCTCTGCTTCCAAGCTCTCCGAGCCTGCTCTGCAAGGCACAGATATTCATTTAGAACTACTTACACCACCACTTAGGTTTTTAGAAAACTTCATTTTATTTACTTTGAGACAGCTTGATGAAAATTAACAGCAAACTGCAAACAGAGGCAGGATTTACACAGCATGCACGATATGGATTTGCAATTTTTCATCCTATCAGCTCACCCTCAAAACTTAGAGTTATAAGCACCAACACAGACCAAAGTCAGCCAGGTTGCAGAGCTGCCAACTCTTGATTGCCCTGCTGGTGCAGCACAGTGCCTAAAACATTCAGTGTAGACAACAGAGCATGTGGACAAAAAAACCCCTTCCTTCAGTTGTCTTCTCTTCATTCCGTCTTTCACACTTCATGGGCTAACCCATTACTCTGAACATGGCAAGGGAAGTATTTCCTTTCTAGAGACACACGTGATAGATTAAATCTGTCTCCACTACTTAACATCTCTGTTACTACATCAGCATACCTACATTACCGCAAGTCACTTCTTGAGTACAAATGCTCACTGCTTGCTAATAGTCTCTTCCACTGGAGAGGGAGAATGAGCTGTGTTCATAGAATCACAGACTGGTTTGGGTGGGAAGTGGCCTTTAAAGTTCATCTAGTCCAACTCCCCTGCAGGGACAGCTGCAGCTAGAGGAGGTTGCTCCGAGCCCCTTCCAACCTCACCTGGAAGGGTTCCAGGGATGGGGCAGCAACCACCTCCCTGAGTGGTCTCAGTGTAAAAAACTCCTTATCTCTAGTCTAAATATCCCTCCTCTTTTTGCTTAAACCCATCATCCCTTGTCCTGTCACAAGAGGCCCTGCTAAAAAGACTGTCCCCATCTTTCTTATATTTACCCCATATGTATTCACATTATAGAAATACTTCCAACATCAGTTAAAAAATATCTTCATCTGTTAACAACTGAACTTAAAAATGAGACAGCTATCACATTTAGTTTGTTCTCTACCCTTTAGAAGAGTGGGTTTCATTATTTCACTCCATTTAAGTAATAGTTTTGTGTTCTAGCTCTCATGGGTGAAGCCCAGTGTTGTTTTGCTCCTGATATTGCAGGTACAGGTGTGACTGAATAATTGAAATGTTTCTTAAAAGATGCTATTACGTTTCCTAATGTTTCTGATTTATTCACAAACATCGCATGTTTGTCTTAAGTACACACATATGACCATAATGACAGATGATGTGTCATATACTTCCCACAAAAATGGAAGACAAGAAATGTAGCTCATTCAAACCAAAGTTCTGGAAGGAAGACACGTATGTTGCTTTAAATAAGTGCACTTTTTAATGAACGCCTCAAAATGCCCATGGAGACTCACCTCGTTGCGCTACCACGGGGAATTGATGTGGGCAAACTTTCTTTTTGTCAATACCCTCATTACAAGAGCAGCTCTTGAAGCTTTGCCACTTGGAGAACAATACATGGGTCCCTTCCTTGACATTCTTCAGCTCCTCTATTCACTGCACTCCATCTTAACCTGACGTCCTCAAGAGGCCTCCTCTGTTCACAACACTTAATCTCTGAAACTTGCCTTGTCCATCAAGACACATTCACTTGGACAGCACTTCTGATTTGGCTGAAAACTGTTTGAAACTGTTAAGAAGGAAGCAATCAGCTCTCCACAGACTGTTTCCATTACACCAATTACAAAATGATTTCTAGACTCCCTTGGCATTACTGTCCCTGTTACCAAAAATTTTCAGTTAGCTGGCAGTTTTTTCCATCGAGTAATGACTATATAAAAATATTTGTCAACATTGAGCTGTTACAATAGAAAGAGATGCAACAATCTGAATCAGCAGATTGTGCAGCGACTCCTCTGGTTTCTATACACCTGCAGTGTTGAAGTGGATGCTGAAGAGAAAGGAAAACCACTGTTCCCTTACCTCATAGCCAAACTGAAGTTCATCTGAGGTGAGCATGATGATATCATCATCAATAGCCAACACTGCTTCTGTTTCAATCTCATCGTAGGGGAAGAAGCGATTACTAAGTTTGTTTTCTGCAGTCCTAACAACTTTCAGGGGAACACGAATCTTTGGCCAGAGGGAATCTAGGGAAAGAAAAAAAAATAAATAAAAATTCAGTATTATACTCTAACTCTGAACAAGTCTGCGCCTCTTCTTAGCTTCTCTTTACTATTTTTTTCTTCATCTCTTAAACAAAAGCTTCTTAACGGCCAATTTACACCTGACTTTCAGCCAGGGAAACATGCAAGCATATGAAGGCAAGAGATAGAAGTTCAGAGTGAAAAAAACCCATGTTCCATCAATCAAAAATTTAGATACACCTAAAATGTTAATCACTGTTGATCGTTAAGGAGTAGATTCTGAGTATGAGTAATTTCTTTCGCCTTCAAAGTTTTAAGTCACTGTGATAACAAGAGACCGACCTTTCATGCTCCTCTAGTCCAACCACCTGCAAGGAAGCAATCAGACATCTGCAACTAGAGCAGGCTGCTCAGAGCCCTGGCCAACCTCACCTGCTATGGTTTCAGGGATGGGGCATCAACCACCTCTCTGGGCAACCTGGACCAGGGTCTCGCCACCCTCAGCATCAAAGATTTCTTCCTTCTCCAGTCTAAATCTCCCTCTTTCAGTTTAAAACCATCACCCCTTGTCCTGTTGCTAGAGGCCCTGCTAAAAAGTCTGTCCCCATCTTTCTTATATTTATCACATATGTATTCACAGTAAAGAATACACTGGAAATGCAGGAAAAAAAACCCTTAAGTTATTTGAGGGCAGGAGAAAATGCCTTCTGGTGGAACTTGGAGATCAATCTGTTTAGCTTTCTGAAAAAAAGGACCAAAAAGTGGATTTGATTAACACATACAAGTACCTATACAGGAAGAAAAATGCCACATATTGTCAACCAACGGGAGGAAGACATAACAAAAACCAGTGACCGGAATCTAAAGCCAGTCAAATTCAAAGCATAACTAAGGCAAACATCTTGAGTAGTAACAGTGGTTAACCCCTGGAAGAAGTTAACAAGGAAAGAAGCTGATTCTGCACCTCCTGCCCTTCAGGACATTATTTACAGTTCAATTTTGTTAAGGTGCCCACCTTAACAAAACTGAAATCTAAACAATGTTTAATGTTTTAAATTTTGTTACACTAAATTTCTAGACTTCCTTAGGAAACAGCATTGCAAAATGTTCATGAAATGATTCATGAAAGACTAAAACCATTGATAATCCTTTCTCCAGCTAGTCAAGGAAAATAGCATTAAGTCCACGGTCAAGAAGCCAAATTAATTCAAAACCTACAGAGATGCTCCAAAAGCATTCCGTCGAGTGTTGACTATTAAAGACACCATATGAAAAAACCAACCTGCCACTGAAGATTTTTTTCATTATTGTTTTAAAAGTTAACACTTCCTTAAGATCCAACATTTCACAGGATACTCAGGTTCTGTGTCCCTGGTGGGTTTATATCAATGTTGCCCATTAATAGTATTAAATGGAAACACAAATATGATTATTGCAGTAATACCCATAAGTCTCATAGTCTGGATCTTATTCCAAGTTTATCAGCAACTTATCTCTAGGGACCACAACTGATAAAACTATGCAGAAAGTAAAATTTCTTTAAAGTAAACTTTTCATTTCTCTAAAACCGAACCTAAAAAGGGAGTCAAGCTGCCACACATGGTTTGAAGCTTTGTTGCTTATTTACTGACCGTAGTGCATTTATACATTTTTATGCCATTTATTTGGTAGACAAAAGTTTCTTCAGTTGTCTGAAACAAATGTGATGAAACAGTGGGAATTTCTATCATGGACTTTCTTCTCGAATTTCAGAATAGGCAATTTAGACAAATACAAATGAAGGGGCATAAAGTATTTGGCTGATGGAGAAAATGAAAAAAAACATCCTGTCTACACAAATATTCCCAGCAGCAGGCACTGGGACCGCAATGTTTATTTTAATGGATGCAGAGTGAGTGAGAAAAAAAATGGGTTTTTTTCCTGTAATATTTGAAAGCTTTTAATCTTTTTAATATTATATATGCAGGGTTGACAGGCTTCTTGCATACTCTTGTATGGCTGAGAATAGAGGCAAAGCTCAGGCAAAGGCACAGAGCAGAGACCACATGCCCTGAATCCAAAGAGCATGATCAGCAAGATGATTCTATAAAGCTTTAAGGTTCCAGATTAAAATCATCGTGCTACGTAATATTTTCTCTCCATTTCACACAGAACAGACAACAGTTTTACCATCATAAGCTCTCTGAAAACTCCATCATGGCTGCAGAAAGCATCTAAGATGCTCAGACTCCTCTTGCAGCTGTTTTGGTTTTTTTGGGTTTTTTTGTTTGTTTGTTTTGGTTGGTTTTCTCCTAAGACACTGCTCATATTTTGATTTCAAAACCAGAAGATTACATCCTTGGTCTCCCACCTCATAGGAATAACCAGTTAATCTACTATTTGTAAATGTTCTGAAGGTGCTGAGGGACATTGTTTAGTGGTAATCTGGCAGTGCTGAGTTAATGGGTGGACTTGATGATCTTAAAGGTCTCTTCCAACCTAAACAATTTTCTGATTCTATAAGCATTCATTAAAAAAAAAAAACCATAAAAGCAAAAAATAAAAACCCAAACCAAAACTCAACAGTACTTTTAGAATTTGCACGTACTTAAATATTTTCCATGCCCAGGGACAGAGTTCCTCTACTTCAGTACATTTGCTTTGATAAGAATGACATTTTCAGTTACAATATTTTTCTGGTGTCAGCAGAGAAAAGAAAGAAGCAAAACCCACCATGTTTGCATGGCACAACACCAGCCACGTCTCAGGAGACCTACGTCCAATTCCCAATTTACTGCACAGGATGACTATGGAAGGCAAGTCATCTGCCCCTCCCACTTACACCCGCTAAACAAAACAAACACAAAGGAGTTTCAACGACCAAAGTCAAGATCTGCTTCTATATCAAATTGTGTCCCTTACATGGGAAGGACCAGGAACTAAAGCCCTCGATGCTCTGGGAGGTTAAGCACCTCAGCTTTCCTATAACCAATTAAAAATGAATAGCCATAAAAGTGCAGATCCTACTGTAGGGTAATAAACCAGACTTTATCAGTGACAGTGGTGCACATTACAAACTTCAAACTCATTCCTTGCTCTAATCCATCAGAAACTTCCTGGCTTTAACAGGCTATAAACAGCAGAGGCTTTGAAGTCCAAGGATTAGGATCACTAACAGACAGACTGAACGAGAGACTGGCTCAAGAGCCAAGTGGAATGCCCTGTGTGGAACTGGAATAAACCAAGTTAATTTAATCAAACTGACCTCTCTCTAACCATAGGCCAAGAGATTACAATGGTTATAACAGCAATAAAGGGACAAGGGACACTTGAAACAAATAGTTTTTTGCTTTAATGCAGTGCTAGGCTAATGTAAGGGCAAAACTGCCTTCAACTGTGCTCTCAAATCCCCTCAAATCTACAGGCAAAGGCTTTTTGCGGGAACTAGTTTATGACTTAATGGTAATCGAGGCAGAAAAAAATTAAACACAAATTTTCAAGAATTTCTACCTGCAAGATCAACAGTGTTTTAACAAAAAAAAATAAAAGATCATTCTGATGATTTGTTTCCTTCAACTCTGCTCTGTCTCAGACTCACTCAAGGGAAATGCAGAAACAGTCCATTTGGGTTAAATCCACATGCATCTGGTGCTCACACAGCTGAACAGAACACAAAGCATTTTTGCTCTTAGAAATAAAGCCTCCTTACTACAAAAATTCCAGTTAGGACAAATTCATATGCAACACTTCTCACTCAAAAAGATAGCAAAACATTTAATAACCTGCTAAACTTGAGGTGTCCAGAGCAGCACTATTACAGAACACTTTTAAAAACAACAAAGCTACTCTGCTTCAAACTGAAGCGAGCTGCCAAACTGGCAAAACAGCCAAGGGAACGGTAGCATGAGCGTGGCTCTGAGAAGCTGTTAAGATTCATTCACTGCAGCAGAGAGAAGAATCCACAATACAGAGGTTTTTTGAACATGTGTTCCTAGCAGGTGACATATCTTGTCCCACCAAATCACTGCACTTTTGGATGAGAACGACAGATTTGTATGTACAGCATAGGGGAAACAAACTCATTTACAGCTCCTACATCTACAGGATTTAATCAAGAACGAGAAGAGACTGCCTTAATTGTCTGCTCAGGATTTTAGCACAAGTGTTCAGAACTTGGAAGCAGCTCATCCTAGGAAGCACTAAGCATGAAAATAAAATGAGTGGCATTGGAGTGCCTGACTGTGCTGGAGAGGATTAGCCAGCCCATCACACTTCCTTTCTATGGGACAATGATGTGAGGGCTGGAACCTCTCTGCTGTGAGGCCAGGCTGAGAGTTGGGGTTGTTCAGCCTGGAGAAGAGAAGGCTCCAGGGAGATCTTCTTGTGCCCTTTTAATGCTTCAAGGGGCCTGTCAGAAAGATGGGGAGAGACTTTTTAGCAGGGCCTCTTGTGACAGGACAAGGGGTGATGGTTTTATACAAAAAAAGGGGAGATTTAGACTGAAGAGATTTTTGATGCTGAGAGTGGTGAGACCCTGGTCCAGGTTGCCCAGAGAGGTGGTCGGTGTCCCATCCCTGGAACCACTGCAGGTGAGGTTGGCCAGGGCTCTGAGCAACCTGCTCTAGTTGCAGATGTCTCTGCTACCTGCAGGGGCATTGGACTATCTGACCCTGAAAGGTCCTTTCCAACCCATTCTATGATTCTATTCCATGGTGATTTTCTAATGGAATTCACCAACATCAGGTGATGACCTGCGAGAAGAGTAAGAGCAACGTGGTCCTGTGAGTTAGACAGCTCAGGGCTGGGAAACAAGGGAGCTGGTGGGAGACAGAGTGGCCATGGTGTGTTGCAGGGACATTACATAGAAGGAGACATGGGATTAGGATCTTGGGCTTGAGAACATAGGCAGCAAGGACTGGGCACCAGAGACTGAGGTCCTGGCATGAGGGGTATGGTACGGCAAGATGCCAGGGGCAGCAAACACCCATGCCAAAGCACAGCACATCTCAGCTACTGAAAATTAAACAAATTAACTCAGATTTACCTATTTACTCCAAGGAGTTCACCCTAGAGTAATTAATGTACTTTTGAAACCAAATCTTCTTCCAAAAACCTACACATTTAAATCATTTGGGAAAAGGTCTGTGAATATGCCCCCATTATACAACCACCATGAATTAAAAAAATTTGAAGTATTGTGCAGACTTCACCAGACTCGCTCAAAGACTATGCAGAGTCATTTAATATTTTATGTGTTGGAAAAAGGAAACATTTTTTAAAAGGCACATTTGTCTTGTCTTACTGGGCTAGCTGTAGCATTTCCACAAGATATTCTCGTGGTGTGGGAACTTCTTTTCAGACACCCAAAAACATCCCAAATTTTCATTTCATCAAGTCAAAACTTTCACTTATTTTACAGCTCCAAGCACTCAAACAACTCTGAACCACACTTGCCCTAGAAAACAGTTTAGTAGAAGCAGCATCCACTGGTCCAGCCAGGCAGGCAGCCTTCCAGTGCCACCTTCCTCCACCACACCTACCACGGGGTCTTACCTTCTGGTGGATTCTTATTCTGGTTATTCCAGACTACTAAGAGTTTGGACAGACTGGGCACTTTAGAAACCTCCGTGATGACTCGGAAAAGGCTCTCCACCCGGTCATAGGTCAGAACGATGGCTGTGAAACCTTGGGACTGAGGTGGGATCAGGGGAAGGAAGAGTGGGTTGCTCACACTGCTCCATTTCTGTGAAGAAAATGGGAAAGCAATTTGATTAAAGTGACTTTTCACAGTAGGGAGTAATTATTACAATAGGGAGTACTTCATGTAGCCAGAACCTAACAGTCAGATAGGGAATTTGCTCAGATCAGGAAGGTTGACTCTCCAATTCTGGCAACAGTGGACTTCATCAATTTTGATAAACCTTTATTCCAATCTCTTTCTGAATTCAATTTTCATTTTTGCCTAGCTGTAAGGTTGCTAAGAAGAGTGGTTTGAGGTACAAAATAAAGTGGAAGAGGCAGACAGATTTGTGGAAAAGGAAAATCAAGGTGAATTCTGAACCTAGTGAGTACGACTCCATTCTGATTTCCTCATGACTATTTCGAGACATTTATATTTACAGTCAGGACTCCATAATCAACGAGAAACTTAATCAGCACAACAATTGCAGAATCGAGAAAGAGTTAACACCACCACCCTGGAGGGGTTTCAAAGCTGTGGAGATGTGGTGCTGAGGGACATGGTTTAGTGGTGACCTGGCAGTGCTGGGTTAGTGGTTGGACTCGATCTTAAAGGTATCTTTCAACCTAAACAATTCTATGACTCTATAAAACCAAAGCAGCAAAACCATAAACCTGGAATAAGATGTGTACCCAAGTGAAAAAAGCAACAGCAGGCTCTAAGAGGAATAATGTATTAGCTTCCACAAAACTGTGTTCAATGATGGAAAACACACCTATTGCATCAAAAAGAAAAAAAAAACCAAACCCAAAAGCAAAACCAATAAAAGACACATGAGATGTAAAGATGAATTTCAGAGTGTTATCTACTCCTCATGAATTTTAAGTAGGGCATCCCTTTTTAAGATTTTAAAGGTCTTACATCAACACTCTGCCAATGCAAGGAAGCCAGCTCAGCTGGCAGAAGACAAGACAGAGAACTAAATTCTCACTGAATGTGCCAACCTCCTTTGGAGTCCAGAGGGTTAGGGAGGAAGCACTGAAGGGACCATTTGACAGGAATGAAAATGCTGGTATTTTAGGCTCAACTTTTCCATTCTAGCTGCTGTTCCAAGCAGGGGTCAGATGGAGAAGCAAAGGGGAAAACCGAGACCTTTGGGGATCGAGGTGAAAAGGGGAGATGGGAAAGCAGAAACTGAGTGATGCTGTTTTCCAGGACAGTCTTGAATCCCAGCCTGTAAAAACTATGAACACTCAAAAGAGCTTAGTGACTGCTAGTGGTTTACAGAAATACTGCGAGAATCTCCAGCTAGACTCATACCAGAAGCTCATCTGCATCAGGAGAAAAAGCAAGATTTACAGACTCAAAGTTATCAGCTCATATTTACAGGAAATAAAGCACAATTTTCCATTTCCCTATTTAGTCTTTGGGTTACCCAACAACCACCTTCCTCATGTTTAGTGGTCAGACACCTCTAACTAGAGTAACTTCAAGGGCGAGGAGAATAGAGAGCCTATTTACTAAAAAAGTTCCTAATATTTTGACCGTTGTGGTAAAGGAGAAAAAAACAACCCCAAAACCATGTGAACACGATTTCCTTCTACGAACATGTGACTGAAGGGAGGACAAATATGCGAGGTGGCAAAAAGATGCTTAAGTTAAGCATAGCACTGACTGTTTTATCCAGGATGGTCTAAGGGGATGTTCCAGGCAAGGACCTTGTGGAAGGACCAAAACCTTTCAGTGGACTTCCCGAAATAGTTGAGAAGATGGACTAGTCTTTGGCTACACATAGTTTATCAAATCTAGTACAAATGGCATTCAACGTAAATCATTTGCATGAGGTTCCTAAGGGAAAGCACGAAGTTCTAGGTTTTACCCAAACAGGAGTAACAGGACAATGTAGAAACAGTAATACTATGGAACTGTGGTTCATGAAAGGGATATGGCCGTCTGTGACGGCAGAGGACAACACTCAGTATTTCCCAAAATATGTATCAATTACTTTAGCAACCGACACCTACAGAGACAAGTCTTTCAGATTATTACGTTTTCTAAAATTAAAGATTCTATTTTTTTTATATAATTTTACAAGGCAACTGGCTGCAGATGGGGACAGCCCCCTGATTTTGCTCAAGCTTCTGTAATTCCCGCACTAAAACACAATCTAAAAGTTACTGGAGCATAATCCATCTCACTAAAGCTTTACAGACTCGTTACCACACAACCCCCACCCCAAGACTGCTATTACCCAAATGACCCTTGTAATATTAAGCAGCTTCTTAAAACAACTTTCACAAACCTCTTTTCATTACTAATTGAAGCAGAGGTTTAACATCCTACTCAGTAGAAACCCAAGAAAAATCTTATGTTCCTGCCCTACGAGAATAATTGGTTAAGTCTGTAGACTAATCTACGGACGATGCTGTATTTACTACTCATGAGTATCACCACCTAAATTAACATCTCCCACTTGAAGATTTTCCTAACAAATTACTTGCTATATCATCCTTGGAAAAGGGTTATTCCTTTTCTGTCATCTAAGACTATTTTAGGTACTTAACAGGAAAAATAAAATAGAAGCGTACATGTAGATGTGCCTAAAAGATTATCATCCTGCACCCAGAGGAATTAACCCTCTCTGCTTCTCCAGAGACAAAAAAATAAGTTTTAGGTACATTACTTACATTCCAACTTGTACTACTTTCAGAAAGGCATGAAAATTCTCCCCTGCTGGTTATAACTTAGGAAAAATAAGGCAACTTTAGAGGTGATTTTGCTCCCGCGTCTACTAAAGGATGATGGAAGGAGGGAGAAGCCTGTAGACACGCACTAATGGATGGGAGAACCATGCCTCTTGTTGGAGAAAAACATTTCAAAAAGGCAATTAAGCATCTCTCAAGTGCCATTAAGAGCCAACCCCCTGCTGCCTGCCAGAAGAGTGTGTCTACAGTCTGAGACCTATTGACCCCACTTTCTGCAGGAAATCGGGCAAATTCAAGCCTCCATAATTTGCTAAAGCCTTCCAGATTTCTGCTTGGGAAAAGCAAACCATACAGGCAATTAATTCAACAGCAACCTAATTAAATCTCCATTATAGAAGCAAAGCATGAAATGGATAATGACATAAGGATGGGTTCTTCCCATCACTGCTCAAGAAACCAAGCAGTGAAGGAACTTTTGCTCTGGTCCCATTTTTATTGACATTCATGATGGAAATTCACAGGAACTTTCACTCACAGAGAGAGGAGCAAACAGCAACAACGGACTGATCGTCCATCACCTTTCTTTTAACAAAGTGCTGACACTCAGCTATGGATAAGACAACCCTTCACTCTTGCCCTCCCAGCTAATATCATTAGAAGAGCCAAGATAATTAATCTAAGATTAATAGGTTGGTTGCCATGAATCATTTTTATGGGCCTAAAGGATCAACTTCAAACGCCTGTTTCCTATGAGTAATCTTGTGCCACTTAAGTCTCGCTGTCTTGGTTGTCTGACAGCTCTCTGCAGCTCACAGGAAAATCCAAAGTAGTGGGACCTGAAGAAGAGTGAGAACACAGGAACAGCCTGAAGCTGGGGAGAGAGGAGAATCTGGGAATGGGTATGTGTACAGGGCAGGATTCATGCTGCAGCTGTCCCAGCCGTGCTCCCCATAAATGTCTGTGTAATAAGGCCTCAGAAATACGGCACCTTCTTTTCCTATAGATCCATCAAATATTGCCCTTCCTCTTGATCATTAAAGCCAACTCCAGTCTATTTTAGGAAAATACATTAAGGACAAGGTATCAAAGGAGATGGAACTTCATTAGAACACTAAATTTTCACTGCTCCCACAAACAAGACCGTGGGTTTTCTACCCTGTGTATTTTATCTTCAACAGCTAGACTGCTTGTTGTAACCACACATTAGGGAAACCACACAAATGGAAGGAACACCAGCAACTCGCTGCCTTTTTGAAGCACAGAGGTAAGGACAAGAGCGTGTGGAACTTAAACCAGCAGCTAAGTAGTGCTTCTACACAATGAAGCAAAACAGAGATGTATGCCCTGCCTTCGTGGGTAAGGCTTTTTCATCTGGGTTGTTCTAAATATCAATCTAACCTCAATGTGGTTTCAATTATGAATTACCAGACCAAAAAAAAAAGTGCCTTGATTTATTCTATTTTGCTCCAATTATTCATGATAAGTTTCTATTGAATACTTTGAGAAAGTATTTCATCATGCTTCCCATCCTCAAGTGGTCATAGGGCAAACCCAGAGGAATTAACCCTCTCTGCTTCTCCAGAGCCAACCATGGTGCTGTTACAGTCTGTAGAATCACAAGCCAAGTTGCAGTGGACACCATTTAATGTTTTGTTGAAGATTCTAAACCCTCCACCAAGAACTTTTTAGCCACAAGACATACAGGAGTTTTGAGCTATTCTCTTTTGAGTGATAAAATATGATGCTGTCATAAATGATAAACAAAATACATCTCGTAACTAAAATACCAACTTAATCAGCATCTTTGTTTAGCCACTTAAATCTAATCCACTGTCTCAGCCCTTCTGACAGAATTTACTGGCTGATCCCCTTCAAACCAAAACAAAAAAACAACAAACAAACAAAATCCAACTTAGCTTCAGGCTCATATCTTCAACTCCTTAATTTCAACAATGCATCAAAAGAACAGATTTGCAGGGAGAAGGAGAATTATCAAAGAACAGAGTTCATAATTACCACCATAATACTTATGCTTTTTAGAATCCCTCCATCAATTTTCTTACCATTAGTTTGCAAGAAAAATATTATAACCTTAATAGTATTCAAACAATTTGAAAGAGAATGAGGAAAAACATTCATGTTTTTCTGTGGTGTTTTTTTCGTTCGTTTGCTTGTTGTTTCATTTTGTTTTTTTCTGGTGTAAGTCATCGTAGCAGCTCTGGAGCCGAAAAAAACAGGGGTATGACATAATCTGAAGTGGGAAAATGGAGTTTAACATACCTGTCATGGCCCCAAAACCAGAAACAACAGGGAGTGCCAAAAAGATGACTTGTGGAATCCAAAGCAACAAAGCTCCATTATTATTACCTTTTTTTTTTTTTTTTTTTTTTTTACAGTTAATGACTCCCATTACATACAATAAAGCTGAACAGGTATGAAGCTGCAGAAGGTACCAGGCAGTGCAACAAAGGTACAAACAACGAGATTCTCACCTTTGGCCAGCAAAATTTTTCTTTGGGTGTCTCTCAAAGGCAGTTTTGCTGGGATTAAAAATGTATGTTTCTCACTTGTATGCTTAGGTGTCTAAGCTAAAGACAAAGCACAATGCTCTCACAGAAAATAAAATCCTAGAGTATTAAATGGTTAGATGTATCTTCAGAACTATCAGGTCATTCATGCGAAATATGTGAAATCCAGCTTCCTATTCTGTCAGCCAAATCCAAAAATGCATTGTTCATGTCTCAAAAGATAGAACTGTAATGGAAATAAAGCTACAGATTAGAGACTAGCCACAGACCACATGGTAACTGTGAGGTTATTTATCACCATGTAAGAGGAGAATCCTAATCTCTCGGCAAATAAATTAAAGAAACAACTGTTTTACACACACACAAATACCAATATTTATAGATTAATACATGTCGTATACTCAACTTGCCCATAATATCAACACTGGAAAAATATACCTACAGACTGAAATTTCTTTAGCACAAGAAAGAATACCTATCTTCTAAGGTAGTAAATACAGCAACATTTCCCCCAGCTGCTTGAAACCCTCACACAAGGTAGTTGGAAATACAGCAGGAACAGAAACCTAATATTGTTTAATGGAAAAATTACTAGCTCTGCATTACCTAGAAAAGTTTACAGATAAACAAATAAAAGCATATGTTCATATTTTCTTAATGCTTTGAAGATGAGGAATGGTACTAGGATGAAACTACAGTGTTAATGGTGTCATTATCTGGGGACTGAGTGCTGTAAAATACCAGTCAAAGAGCTTAGAAATATTTTAACTGTTTAACAAATGTCAACTGCCTGGTAGTTGGCAGAAGCCCACCAAATCTTGTTGTATTTCAGTTTTAACCCAAGGATGGTGCTGTTTTCTGCCTCCCTGTGAGAAATGCAAGCTGGTATGTTTACTGTTCAGCACAGTGATATTCTTAAGTGTATCACCCAAGGTCAAAATTCCAAAGCAGCCACTGACAAAATAATCCTCTAATGTTTTATAGGTTTACATTATAAACAGGCTTGAAGGAACTTCAACAAAAGCAACTAAAGAACTCACTGAAAAATGAGTAAGCCAGGTTTTGCAAACTCACACACATTAGCAAAGAGGAGAATTTAAATAACCTACAAAAAAGCACAAGTGAAGAAAGCAATTTACCTCTGTTTTGAGCATAAGAAAGCCCTTAACTGAAGCTAATAGATCACATCTTGAACATTAGTTCTAATCCAGCCCAAACCAGTGACCATCAGAATGGTTAATAACACTATAGAAGGAGTAATTTTCTGGCTTACTCGAATGTAACCAACAGACCTGGCCTAACGGATAACGGCTGGACCAAGAAATACAAAAGATATTAAACTCCCATGCTTGCAGAAAAAGACTGTCTGAGACATAAAGGACTCAAGTGGTCCAGCAATGAATTTCAGGCCCCAAAAAACATCATTTGTCCGTCTTCATTAAAAGGAGGAAATATCTTGCAGTGTGTTTTTCTTGAAAGTAGTATTCCATAACATATTAGCATGTTATATGCTACTAGTCTTGCACTTCCTCAACAAGATAGTGACTGGAAAATTATCCACTTTACAATGTGGGTTGGTTTGTTTTCTTATTTT
The DNA here is from genome assembly GCA_024611175.1 of Megaceryle torquata. NCBI lineage: Eukaryota > Metazoa > Chordata > Aves > Coraciiformes > Cerylidae > Megaceryle > Megaceryle torquata. Next base: position 37,184 of record JANIJG010006260.1, read on the forward strand.
TTCCTTTAGAAAAGGCCAACAGTCTTCAGTCACCCCATATGAATGCCATAAAACCACTTGGATCACCTCCTGCGTGCAGCGTACTGAGGATGGAATTAACTGCATCCACTTATCTTCTGGGTACCTCATATCCCCTCCTGTTGGAAATGCACCCTCCTGTACTGCTGCTCCATCCTCACTGTGGTGAAAATACTCAGGCAGCAGTCTCACTAAGATGTGGAGCCAATATAAGCCATACTAATGCCAAAAATCAAATAGTCTGAAGGCAGAACGCACAGAGCAAGTTTTGAAGGAACAGCTCTGGGCAGTAACATCAGAATTTACAACACCCAGTTACTCGCACATTTCACTGTGGTACTAATGGTAACTTGTGGCTGATACATTTTAAGCTACCTCTACCCCGGCGCCAGGGCCGATGTGAAAGAATTGAAAATTTAAAATAATTTAAAAGCTTCATTCTTGGAAGTTTATTTAGAGAAGATGGCACCTTTCTCATAGATGAGGAACACATTCAAGTTATCAGAGCTAGAGGATGGAATTGACATCTTCTGCTACCTTAGATGTACAATTGTACCTGCTTTCCAACATCTCTTCCAGGCTTACTAGGAATTGTAACAGTGCTGGGAGTGGATATCAGGTAGAAGTTTAGATGAGAAACACACTCAGGCTCAAGTGAATCACTATTCCCCTGACCAGAAGACACCAACTGTGAAATTCCAACTAGTGCAATTATTAAAAAAACCCCAATTTAAATAACTATTATTATTTATTGTCTTACTACGTTTACTAGCAGATATCATACATATCACCTTCTAAATTATCTCAAGTTAGAAATTACCTGACTCTTGAGAAATAGGCTCCCCTATAGACCACAACTGTAACATGCTCTCACCTCAAAGGGCTTTACTCTGGAGTAAAGACACAAGTGAACAAGAGGTTGTCCCTGCCTTCTTGAGGCCCAGCCCTCATGTATTTATAAACATTAATCAGATCCCCCCTGTCTTCTCCTCTCCAGACAAAAAAAGCCCCAGGTCTCTCAGCCTTTCCTCGTGAGACACATGTTCCAGTCCCCTAATCATCTGCACAGCCCTCCGTTGGACTCTTTCAGGTAGATCTCTGTCCCTCTTGAACTGGGGAGCCCAGAACTGGACACAGTACTCCAGGTGAGGTCTCACTAGGGCAGAGGGGGAGGAGAATCTCCCTTGATTTGCTGGACACATTCTTTTTAATGCACCCCAGGATATCATTAGCCTTCTTGGTCACAAGAGCACATTGTTGTCCCATGGAGAACTTGCTGTCTATCAGGACTCCTAGGTACTTCTCCATGGAGCTACTAAAGCTACTCAAGCTCCAGTGCACAAAGTTCCACCTCAAGATGAGGAAGAACTTCTTTACTGTAAGGGTTATAGAGCATGGGAACAGACTGGCCAGAGAGGTAGGTTCTAATTATTCGTTTCAAATGAAAGAACAAGCATTGAAACCAAACAGTATTAACTGGCTTAAAAAAAAAAAAAAAAAAGGCACCGATGGAAGTAATTTTCATACATGCCCAGAACAGCTCTCAAAGCCCCCCAGTTAAAGATATCACAGGACTGGGCACTGCTGTTCTACAAACTTAAACGGTCTCGAACAATTCCCAATCTGAATTCTGTTTTAACTGATCTGCCGAGAAAGGGTCACAAGCGCTCTGCGCTGCTGGCTAATACGGAGCTTACACAGCCCATAAAGGAACTTTTAACAGCGCTGCTTTTTCATATCAAAGAAAGAAATGAATTCATGCACATATTAAGTAATTTTCCTAGACTAGGATAAACATCAAATTCTTTCAACTGAGACATAAAACCACTAAGGAACTGACCATTCGTGACATAAGAGAGTCATGATACGAGGTGTTAACTATTTTTTCCTGGACAAATTCCAGCCTGATTTGCAGTCAGCCTTCAAACTTTTCCTCTCAACTGCACATTGATACAGTGCTCCTGCCTGCTCCTCGTACTGCACTAGCATGGTATTGCTGCTCTGTGTTCCTCCACAACATCTGAGCTCTGCTCTGTGTTGCTGGGTCTGTGGTCATAAGCTTTCTGCTTAAGAACCTATAGGTTGAATGACTAATAAGTATTTTTTCCAAGCATATATTAAAAACCAAAACAGAATAAAGGAGCCTGCTTGTTGCTCAGAGTATGATTAGCTTCCCCAGAAATGGACAGGTTTCCATCAGAGAGAACCCAGGAGAAGATGGTTTTGCCTCCCCTTTAAAGCATGAGTAATCCTGAACTCATTTTTTTCATTGCACTAGATGTTTCAAGGTGCTTGTTTTCTTAGCATAATCTAAAGGTGTTAAGAAGCTCTAGTCCCCTTCTTGCAGAGTACATTCCTACTTCTTACCGGAAAGCCTGAAAGTCCTGGGGCTGTTCAGCTGGAGAAGACTGAGAGGGGATCTGATCAACACTGAGCAATAGCTAAAAAGGACAGGGGGGCAAGAGGCTGGGGCCAGACTCTTGTCAGTGGTTCCCAGTGACAGGGTAAGACAAACTGGAACACAGGAATTTCCACCTGAACAGGAGGAAAAACTTCCTTGCTCTGAGGGTGCTAGAGCCTGGCCCAGGCTGCCCGGAGAGGTTGTGGAGTCTCCTTCTCTGGAGAGATTCCAAACCTGCCTGGACAATGTGATCCTGGGTCCACTGCTCTAGGTGACCCTGCTGGAGTAGGAGGGTTGGACAAGATGATCTCCAGAGGTCTCTTACAACCCCTACCATGCTGGGATTCTGTGACTCTGTGAATTGAAATAAACTTCTAGCATTCTAGCATCGCCATTCTGTGATTCTTGTGCAGCTTAATTTCTTCCTTAAGTACTGACAAGCACTGTGTTTTCTCTCTAGAAGATAATTAACACCCTTGGCTAGGCAATGGACAACCATATTCTGAAATCCAGGCCTGAGCTTTTAACTCTTTGTCATCAACTGTGCACACTTCATTTGCCTGAGGATTTTCAAGTTAAACACACTCTACTCCTGAGCACTCCTACCCAGCTTGTGGAGAAACTCTCTCTAAACCACCATAAACTGAGACAGTTAACAAGTTTGGTTTTATTAGTCAAACAAAACATTTTTTTCCTGTATTTTGACAGAGAGAAAATTAACTGGTTATGAGTGAAAAATCATCTGCAGGCTTCTATATGGCAAAAAATCAGAACCAGCTGCTTGGTGCAGAAGGTTAATGAATACTCCAGCATTACTTCTTAACAGAAGTGGGTTCAACAAGTGAAACTTTTTTTTTTTTTAAATACCCCAGCAAAACTTTGATCATCCCTTTCTGTATAAGGGAAATTACATAGAAAATTGTAGGCACAGAAACAATTAGCTGTTTCATCAGAATTACATGAAAGAGCCTTGCAGGTTGTTTTAAGAGCTTCAGAATTTCCACTGACTATTTCCACTGCAGTTATTAATATTTAAGAGCACTAAACTCACACGGAATTCCACAGAAATAAAGAAGCGTGTGTCTATGCATGCATGAAAAATAAATAAATGAATAAAAAAGCAAGTGATATAACGTATGGAACAGCACAAGGTAAAAAAGTTTGCATTTCACTGCTGGAACATAAAATGAACTGCAAGTTCTTTTGCCAGTTGTCATAAAATTTATCAGCTTCATCTGTGTATGTGTAACTTGCACAGACAAACGCTCCTAGACAGAATTATTATCAGGTTTCATAACACATACCTTTTCTACGAGGGGAAAAAAATCCAAACAAACCCACAATTTGTTTTATGAGTGAATCAAACTAATGGACTTACCACAGCTGGGGGATCATTCCACTCTTCGTAAGAAATGGCAGCATATGGGTAAATTCTGTCATTGATAATCTGAAGAGTAGCAAGAGCGATTGCTTTCATTGATTGAAAATATGCTTCCCAGAACCACCTTGCCTGCAAGAAAAATAAAATTCACTGTCATGCTGCACGGATCCAGGGCTTAATAATCAATGTTGGCTTGCCAGTCACAATCTGTTCAGGTGGAAATTAAATTAGGAGGCATGTTCAGTGTAGTTAAGATATTTCCAGAGAGCTTGAAAGCTTCAAACTCAACCTCCACCCCCATCCCCCACAAAAGACTTAACAGCCAATAAAAAGAAGCAGCAGCCTAACTTTGCAAGGGATTAAATAGGAGAACAGTTGAAAGAATCAGTTACTTCCGCACTTTTATCATATGTTTTCCTCTTGAAAAATGTCAAAAGCAGTTTTACTGTAGAAGAGAAAAAAGGGCTGTTATCCTCAGTTTTTCAAAGACAGAAGAATCCACAGTTAAATGGCCAATTAAGAGCACACAGCCTAAAAGGTGGAATTTGGCAGTCCCTTTTCAACACTGATATTGTAGGGACAGCTGATCAGCTCGAGAATTTCAGCACTCATGAGCCCTACCAAACTAATACCTTCCTGAGTCTTCCAAAAAACAAGTAGCTTTTGTAAAAGAAAAATATTATGACTTTTACTTCAAAGTATGTGCATGTGCTCATTTGTTACAATCATTAATCCATGCTAATTTACAATATGGGCACCATAAAACTGCTGAAATGATGCATGTGCACCGAGTTTCACAGGTGAGTCGCTTTCAAGCTCAGGTCCTGTAAGGAAAGTTTTAATCTTGTCCTGATTTCTGTATAAGACAAAGGCTAGAAGAAAAGCAGAATGTGGGAAACAAAAATGCTGACTTATCCAGTTCTCTGTTAGAGACATAAATACACTTTTTAAATGCCTAGATGCATCAAATGATCCTGTAAGACCTCATCCAACCCAGGAGGAGACACCCTTTGCCACTAAATGGAGTTCAAAGTGCTTTGTCCCAAAAGATGTGAATTTTTTCAACTTCATTTTTCTTCAGGAATCTCCAGCATCTTAAAATATCATAGAATTATTTCAGTTGGAAAAGAGCATTAGGATCATCAAGCCCAACTGTTAACCCAGCACTGCCAGGTCACCACTAAACCATGTCCTTCAGCACCACATCTCCACAGCTTTGGGATGGGGACTCCACCACTGCCCTGGACAGAAGGTCATCTCCAGAAAGTAATTAAATTTGCAGTCTTCCTATAGTTCAGTATCAACTCTAAGAGTACGTGTTTGCGTTTAGCCTGTAGAAAAATTAAAACAAAAGGCTTTGTACTGGAGCATTTCTGGGCTAACTAACAAGCAGGGAAAATAAAAATTCACATACAAGCTCATGCATATTCATGCCTGTGCTACCCTGTACTTACTCTGAGTGTAAGCTATGAGATTCAAAACTAAAGGCCTGTCATCAAAACACTGGCCCTAAAACTCGACTCTGCAGTCAGTTTATAAAACAGGTTCTTCAGAATAGTTCTGTTAAATATCGAAGACCAAAAAGCCCATGTCACAATTGAAAAAGCAAACCAGGAAAGAGTCAAGTGCTCTCTGGAGCACTACTTTTATTGTGAGAAAACACTGATGGAGATAAGCATTACTACTGCAGAGTGTTTCCAAATTTTATTAAGCAGACCAATGAGTATGTCCAAAAATTACACTTCTCTGAAGCTTGTCATCCAGAGAGAGGACAAAGCCATTGCAGGCCAGAACAGCATCACTTCCTTCTCCTGATTTCCCTCCCTGGTAAGACATAACAGCTGGATAACAGGCCAACTACCAAGAACACAGAACAAAATGAATATTACGTCCAACTGTAAAAGCAGTAAAATTATATAAACAGGTAAAAATAAATGTCTGCCTTCCTAAAATACCAAAAAGATGTTAAATAAAGTAAATGCCACACATTAAGCAGACTTAAGTATTCCTTTACCTACGCCCATTTATTGAGAAAAATGTGTTCTTCAGAACTCGGCAGCAACTGATTCAGAAAGAAAACCAGAAGCAGATTAAGAATTTAAATTGACCACAAGAGTGAACCCCTCTATTAGTGTATCCTAAATAAACAAGAGGAAGAACGCAGATTTCAAATCTCATTTTCACCTTAGGTAACAACGTAGAAGCACTGCTACAAGCAGCACTAGGTAGGAAGAAGAAATTATTTTATATAGCCTTTTAACATGTAACTTTATAAAGCAATTCAGGAGCCATGTGAAATAACCATGGGACTGTGTATTTCATTGTTATTAAATGACACCATCCATATACTGTTCTAACTGCAAAATTGTTTATTAATACAGTAATATCTATGATTATCTAGCTTCATAACAATCAATCAACACTAGTTTTCCTCCTTCAGTAAAATTAGGATGTATCTGATGTAGCTTCTCTCTGCTGAAAGAACATTTGCAACTTCAGGCAAGATTATACCTTTATACCAGAAGCAAAACTGGAGAAAAGGGCAGAGGGAATTTACTTTTTATAGGATAATATTTATGTAATTGATTTTTTTCCAAAGAGCCAGAAAACATTCCCACAGTTGGCTGTGATTTTTTGGAGTTGTGTTTCTTTAAGGCAGAACTCAAAACCTTCTAAGGGGATTGGAAGTCTCCAAACAGATGTTTCAGGGTCTCATTACTTCCTCCCCACCTTGTTTGCTTTTATAAAGCAGAACTGATTAACATGGCGTGCTGGTGTCTGCTGCTCAGCATGCCAAGTTACTAAACGTTTCAGGAAAGTTTTCTGTTGGGAAGATGTGTGTCGATTCCATTTGAAATGTATTTTCTGCTCTACTTGGTGTGGTTGAAAAGCTTATGTTGGAATGCAGCAAATACCCATGAGGAATAAAAATCCCATGAATGCATTTGGGATACAGGGGAGAGAAACAAAAACAAAAGAAAAGAAAGATCTATTCCTGACTCCTGTGCCACCTTTTAGTATTCTTCCTTTTTATTTATTTTTTTTTTCCCTGAGCTGTCCATTTCTCTTTTTGCTATCTATGACTCTTTCCAGTGGAGCCCAGTAACAGACCAAGGGGTAACAGGCACAAACTGGAACCCAGGAGGTTCCGCCTGAACAGAGGAAAAAAATTATTTCCTCTGAGGGTGTCAGAGCCTGGCCCAGGCTGCCCTGAGAGGCTGTGGAGTCTCCTCCTCTGGAGAGATTCCAAACCTGCCTGGACAATGCTATTCTGGGCGCCCTGCTCTGGGTGACCCTGCTGGAGCAAGGGGGTGAGACAAGATGATCCGCAGAGGTCTCTTCCAACCCCTACTATACAAGGAGTCTGCATTAATGTATCTCTCTATATAGATATGCACTCTTTAAGGAACAGTAACATCATCCACAAGACAGAATAAAGAGGTCAGAAATCCAGTGTAGTCTTCTTCCTCAAAACTGTAAATGGCACAGGAAACTTTGTATTGCTTCAACCTAGTAATCAAGGATCCATCCTAAACCCTCAATTCTTCCACTTGTTTTCAGTTCCAGGGTTGTGTTCAAGTAAACTACAAAGAAACTAAAGCAACAATATTCAGTACAGACTGGTACAGGCAACATCTTAGAAGGGAAGCATTTCCAGTTTTCCTAGGAGACAACAGGCAGCAGGATGCAGCAGTAGGGCAGCCTACTCCCCCAAAGGCACATTTATTTAGGTAAGGTGTTATTTTCCTTAGAAATAAACACACTCTGGGGCCTAGCATCTCTTTATAAGCTCTTTACAAGCCAGCACAGCATCAAGTTACAAAGTCCATTCATATAATGTTTATAAGTTCTAGTGTTAATGCCATTAATGGTGCTCCAGTGTAGAGTGCAAGACAGATCAATGTAAATCTTTTGATTAGTTTGCGAAAAGAAAAACACTGGGCATGAGGTGAGGAAAAGAATACTTTCTGTAACAGATCATGGGAAAACCAGTCCACAGAAGGAAGCTTGCAGCCTGTCATTTTCACAGCCCATGATTTGGTGGGAGTTAATAAAGTCAGCAAAAGGCGGGGGGGGTGGGGAACACCCCCCCAAGATTCACAAAAGAGTAGTAAAAGTTAACTGCCCATAAACCACCACTTCTCTTAGCTTTTAGGTCAGGCGCCATGATGCTGTAAGATTTTTGCCCCACTACAGAAGCTGAGTGTTTCCCAAATGCCTTAAAAAGGTTTACGAGCCCCTGAAATGGAGCCTTTTTCACACAGGTTGGGGTGACTCCACTCAAACTCTCTCTTCTCCATGGCTCTTGATGTTCCTGGTTTGTACTCCTTGACCAGCTGGGATGTGGAAGCCAGGCAGAAGAGAAGACTTGGGACAAGCTGCTGCAGCAGCACTGGTCTGGAAGCTGAGTGATCTTACTTTTAATCCTGATTCTGTTACTTTAGATACATGCTTGGTGTTTCATTTGATTTCTTGTTTCTACTTTGGCCTCTCAGCAGTAAGTGTAATACCTCAGAGACATGGTGAGACTTCACGATTCTAGACCTTTTAAATTTTGGGGTGGATAGAACAGGAGAAAAACATTAACTTTATCCTCTCTGAAAAAAACAAACTCTAAGCTAGTAAAAACAGTGTTTAGCTAATCCATGTTACCAAAATAGATGACTATGGCAGCCTTTTCCTAAAATCTGTATCTTTGGCAGAGATAAAAATATTACAAGAAATATCTATGGCTCTGATGTGTATCTAACAGCTCTGGTGTCAAGATAACTCCAAACTCCCCAATTGTAATCTGCCCCCTTTTTCTGGACTGCCTTTTTCTACAGCCAGTTGGTTCCCCGTTCCAACAGCCTCCTTGCTGACCACACATCACTTGTAGTGATGTTCAGCAAAGATGACATCTTTGGTTCTTTATACAGGCTTAAGAGAAACCCTCGGAAGACTTTAGTGTTAAGAATTGCAACAGCAATGTGGTGTTTCTAGAAAGTATTAAGAACCTGGGTTTAAAAAAAGAAAGCGCTTATGTGGTTTTAGGACGCTTGGCACTCTCAGAGTCAAGATCAACATACATAAAGCTGGTTGACTCAATCTTTGTCATCAGTGAGAAGTGGAGAAAAGGGTCATGTGGAGAAAAATTCAGAGCTCTAGTACCTTAAAATACCTCCTGAACAATCCATTTTGCTCTGATTAAAGGAGCATGAGAACACAGTAAAAGACAGCTGTGGGCCATGATCCTTCTTTCTCTTAATGCCCTACCTTCAAAAATGATTGAAGGCCCTCATTTTCCCAGAAAGGCACAAAGATTTTAAAAATGAGCAAACAAGAATGTGGGGTACATATTAAAAAAAACAACTCATGTGTTTCAGGTTATGGAAAAAAATCTAAGAGTCATGCTCCAAAAAGCTGGCTCACTTTGGGGGTGCCAGTACAACTACCCAAACCAAGAGATAACCCCTTTAAAAATTCCAATCTGAGAGTAAAAATTAAAGATTCTTGTCCCCACAGATAAATTACTATGTAGGAATTTTAAGGGTTAATTCATTAAATCAATGCAAGACTGGTAAAATCATGCTAATTTGAATAAAACCTTGAGTTATTTTCATGTTTTACAGATGATCAGATGAAAGGCACCTTTCCAAATTGACCTAAACTGGTTGTGTTGTGCCTATTTGTCAACAAGCACCTACCCAAGAAAGGCAGTAGCCACAGACACTGTACAAAGAGTGCACTTGACATCAGCATGATACTTTCATGGCTAAAAAAAACCTACTCCATAATTCAACATTAGGTCTTCCCCAAAGCTCAAATGCAAAGGTTCTCCAGAAGGAACAAAGGAATAAGCAATAGAACAATGCAGGGCATACACAGTTGTTTCCAGTTCAGTCAAGGTTTGCTTCTAATGGAAGACAGTCTCTTAATATTGTTTTTGAATTTTTATTCCATCTTTCAATGCTTGTTTTGGAGCTAGGCATGATTCCCAAGTAAAGCCCTGAAAATATTAAACTATTTAATTTGAGTGGCCTATAGAGAAATATTCCTTAATTCCAAGACACTTCTTCAGGATGAGCAAGCAAGACAATAATTTTTACCATTGTGGTCCTGCAGTTGAAGAAAGATTTTACAGAAACATTTTGTAGTACTGTATTTTATTGTAATTCATTCTCAGAAAAAAAAAATCTCTTCATAAAAGTAAAGCAGTAGGTGAATTTAATGACCTGTCTCAATGTTCTCCACTGTATGGATTTTAACCACCAAAGAATCATATTTGCCTACTTCAGATCTGAAGGAGACTGAAAATGAAATCTCTCCACTACCCACAATTCTGTTATTCCTTTTTCTTTTTTGAAGCTGCTGCTTCATAAGGGGACAGAGGTCAGAGTTCAAAACACTTGTTTTAATTTCAAATACCAGCCGCTCTGGAGCTACTTGCTTCTACTGGTGCTCAGTTTTATTGCTGTAAACCAATTGACAAACACTGACTTGGAAGAACTCAGGGTGAAGGAAAATGCTAGTGCAAGGTCAGGTATTAAGCTTAAGCTTCTCACACTGTCTTCCTCAGATTCTCCTCCTGGGTGCTTTGAAAAGAATCACTGATAGCAATTATAGTAATCCATATGTACAATACTAGGCATATATGAGAAAATATTTTTGAAACATATACATTAAAGGTAACATTTTGAGTCTTACTTCTATGCTTTCAGATAATTTGTGGGGGTATGGGATTTTGTTTGGTTTGGGGTGGGTTTTTGGAGAGGTTTTCATTTTGTGGTATGAACAAGAGCCTTGTTTTGCTTAAAATCTGGCTCAAATCTATGACACACAAGAAGCTGTTTTTAACAGAATATTTCTCATTCTCTCATGAAATCGTAACATTTTGAAAATCCTGCACTATCTTGACCCCTAAAACACCAATTTCTGCTATTTCATATCCTAGTGACAGTAAATTAGTTACTTGAATAGTTAAACTTACTTGACCAGATTAATAGCAACTTACTACTTGAGAAGATGAAAATACCACTCAGCACTGGTGTTCTCCCCTCCAAGTATTTCTGCACCTCAAACCTGCTTCTTTGATTAATGACCATGTTGGCTTCACAACTCCACTGTACAAGGCAACATTGCACCAGCCAGGAAACCAGACTTGCTGCCCTGGCATCCTACAAATCCACTGCCAAAATACATTTCAAGTTAGACTTGTCAACAAATAGGTATCAACACTAGAAGCAGCCAGGAATCACCCTGTTCTCAGCCATGTTTGGGTATACTGTCACCAAGCACTGAGATGGAGCCAGCAAAGAAAGGAGCAGAAGGAAAGAAAAAGAAAACAAAAGCAACAGTCATATCTACATATAATTATCACTGATTATAATGAAAATTAGCCCCCTCTTTCCCTTCAGTTTCCAGGAGTTTGTAGGGCTCCCCAGTCACTCCCAGGCTCTCTAGGCTGTTACTGTGAAGGAGAGGGCACACCTAACCAGAGCAGTCCAAATCACTTGGATCTGTATCATCCTTTTTATGCTGAGTTTGTTCTTTACACACTCCCTGTTAACTGCATGAAATCAGACCTACAGTGATCTTGGCTTATGCTGTCACTGATTCAACAGCAGTCCAGAAAAAAAAATGCATGTGTAGTTGCAGGGAACATTCAACTACTATATGACCACAGGCTGGGGTGTGGGGGGGGGACATTTTAGCTGCATTTCTTGACAGATGATGGACAGCTCCCGAAACTGAAAGCAATAGGTTTCTAGTCCCAGGGGTGCTGCCTTCAAATATGTCTATGTTCTCAGGGTGGATCAGTTTTCCCTGCTGCAGACATCCTGCTGCGAGGTGAGGTCCCAAGCAAAACACAGGAATCTGACTGTGAGCCTTTGAGGTGGCAGGAGCCAAGGGGGGTTCAAAGACAAGACTGGCTGGTGGGCAGCACCTCTGAGTATTGCAGAGGTTAGAGGTTAGTAAAGCAGGAGCCACTGGCCAATAAAACAGTGTTTGGAAAGCCCACTCTACAGATAAATTAGGGATCTGTTTACACCTTTCCCAGCTTTCTGAGTTATACCCACTGCTGCTTCCCACTGCGATCTTGTCCGATGTCCACCAGCATCTCCTGTCCTCAGCAGCTGCCCTGCTCTCTGCTGGCTGGCTTTGTAACATGGCTAAGGGATGCTTGGAACCTTTTCATCAGCATCCAGAATCAAAAATAAATAAATAAAAGCACAACTGCTTTTATTTGTGTCAACTGCTGCAACAAGATCTGTCTTGTTTGAGATTTCCCATGACTGCTGTACTAATGCCGGGAGAATAGAAGCTTAAATTCCCTTGATTAGAGAAGCTAAACACAAAGCGAGCCCAGTGCCAATCACACACATGAAAGGACAGCTTTCTGAAGCAAGGCAAAAAAACTCTAGGTAGGGTTACCACCATATTATAGCAGTCAAAAAGCAGCACATACCTCAATTTTAGAGCTTAAGCTCTATACCAGGAAGAACTTGCCCTTTTGATGAAGCTGTGTTTTGCACCATTTCCTGTAAGCTATATAGTTCTGGTTTATATAAGCATAAATACAGACTTAGCCCCATACACAGCTCTCAGCACTGGACAACTTTAACTGCAGCCATTCCTGCCAGCACTGCTTGAACACAGATCTTACTGATTTCCAGGTGGATAAGAGCTGAAGGACTGGCAGTCAGGTTTTGTTTGGTTTTTTTTTTACCATTATCTACAGGGAAAAAAATGCTGCTTTTTCCCTCCTCACCTTAAAAATAAGTGATCTTAGCTCCAGTTATGTAAAGACACCTCATCCTTTATGACTCAGACTACACATGGCTGCCTGATGAAAAAAAGGAATTAATTTCTGGTTGTGATAATACCATGTGGTGGTCACACTGCAACAGATGAGGATTGAAAATAATTTTACATGGACAAATTAACTGATAGACATCAGCAGGAGTTATTTATTTCTTCTTGGCAAACATCTTCATAACCAGGGCAGGTGGGGCTTTGAGAAACCTGGTCTAGTTGAAGTCCTGTCCATGGCAGAGGGGGGTGAAAGTGAGTGATCTTTAAGGTCCTGTCCAGCCCAAACCATTCTATGACTGATCTGAAAGAACATGCTAAAGAGGAATATTCTTTTACAAGATTGGCTTCACACAGTAAAAAAGGTAAGTATTCTCACATAAGCATTAGAACTTATTACAGGAGTCCTTGCCACTAAAAAAAAAGATGGAAAGTACACCACTGACCAGCATTTGCATATTGATTTTGCAGTCATCTTTTGCTTCACCTGAACAATTTAAAGAACAAGTAAGGAGCTGATATCCCTTTCCTCTCAATACACATATAATATGGCCTCAGCAAGAGACTGAACTCACTTCTCAGGAGATTCCCTGAAGCACTGGCTACTAGGCACAGGCAGCAACACATCAGAAACAAAATAAGGTGAGAGGAAGAGCACAAGAGCTTCCTGAAGCATTTCCAACCCTTGTTTAATGGGCGTTGTGTTCACGCTCAGGCTAAACCTCCATCCCCAGACTCAGTACCAGGAAAGTTTCTCCCAAGACCTCAGCAGGCACCAGTGATATTTTACACTTTTGATCACCATGTTAGGAAGCATTTTTATGGTAGACTGCACTGTGTGGGGGAACCAAGATGAAGTATTCTGTGAACTCCCTGGGACCAGAATTCCATCACCAGCTAAATCCAGTTGCAATAAACTATTATTTTTTCAGCTTTACCGTAATGTCAATTTCTATCCATGATTTCCTCCTCCACTGGTCACATTCTGGAATACACACCCCTCTATAACCATCCTCTCCAAAGCATCTGCACAGATTTAAGCCACCAGAATAAAATATATATTCAAAAGACAACTAACCCAGGTGCCATTTTCATTTCTAAAGAGTATTCAAAATTATCAGCTAAGGGAAAAATAAAGCAAACAAAAAGGGAGCAGAGAGCAAAGGAAGGAGCCAACCCTCAGATAATATAATTTACACCATTTGCAAGCCAAAGGGCATTACAGTAAGTGCCTAACACAGCCCACTTGTCCATTTCTAACAGATGTGTAATTTTCCTACATGCAGGCATGAAAGAAATCATTAAATATATCCACACAATATATAAAGATTAAAAGCAAAGGCATCTAATGATTATCTGGCAGCAGATTGTTTCTACAGAACATGTAAAACTTTTGTAATTTAAAAGCCAAGTGTTCCTACTGTGTTGTAATATATACTTGATTTAGTTACTAAAACAGGATCCAGGACTTCTATATTTCATTAGTAATATCATTTGACTTCATACAGGTTATTTATGCTTCTATCCAGCCATCAGTCAAACATGTACATGACCAAGGCGTATTTACTACTACTATTTAATATACTATATTCTTAGTATACTATATATTTATTATACTAAATGTGGTGCTGAGGGACATGGTTTAGTGGTGACCTGGCAGTGCTGGGTTAACAGTTGGACTTGATGTTAAAGGTGTCTTCCAACCAAAATGATCTGACAATTCTATACTCACATGCAACTTACTACAGCAATGCAGTGTAAATAATGAAGCTTCAATAACAAAAGGATAAGTGGAGCAAGTGAAGTTGATAAAGAAATGAGGTGTGGTTCAGATGAAGCAGCAGAGGGAGAGCACAGGGTAAAAAAAGAACAAGGAACACCATGAGAGATGCTTCATTGTCCATTTATCTGCAGCTAACAGCTTCATGGGCATGACACAATGGTTTTGAATCTCTCTAACAGAAGTCCATGCCTTTCCAATGTGTGGATCATCCGGGTTTATCTGTAGTCTATCCAAGCTGTGCATGGCAAGCTGCAAAGGGTAAGTACCCAAAGTCCACTTTGCAACAATGTACAGACTCTTAAATAATAGACTCAGGCTAATCTTAAAAAACTCAAAGATAATACTGTCTTAAAATAGCGTGATTTTCCTCTTTCAGTTGCAGTTTAACCTTTTGCTGTTCAGAGGCTGCAAACCTAGACAGACACAAAGGCAGTACAAATGCCTCTGATAAAAATTACTCATTGAGGTGCTGACAGCTCTCAGATCTCTTTCTCAGAGATGCTGCGAAGATTGCTTTGTAACACAACAAGCATGAAAACAGTTTTTCTTCATTCTGGAAAGCAAAAGGGCAGGACAGACAACAGAAGAACATGGAAAAAATCTAGGATAAGGACTCTGCAACAAACCAAGAGTGAAGGGGGGAGCAATGAAAGTCTCACATATAAATGCCAAGGATTCTACAACTCCCCTGGTGATCCTGGCAGTAAGCCAGGAAAAAGTTTTGTCTTTCCTTTGCTGGTTGCAGCAACAAATCTTTCCTCTGGGGGAGGGGTGAGAGGGCTGGAACTAACTTCACTGCATCTGATAAGATAGCAAATTGTCCAGGCCTGACATTTATGGGGGACCCGGAGCGCCAGCGAAGCACTCTGGGAGGATTAAAGCAGGGTTAGCCTCTCCAATCGCCCTCCCTGAAATGCTACAAATGGCAGGCAGATGAAAGTTCATTTCTATTTGATAAAGATGAGCCTAAAGAATCCCAAGACAGAAGCTGTACCCTGTCATGAACAAACTGCAACTGGAAGTTGAATATTCTCATTAAAAGGACTTGTAAAAATCTAAGCATGCTCAAAGAACTTCCAATGTCAGTACTGAAATGAAGTTCTGTGTAACGAGCTAATGTGAACCAACAGCTCCCATCTTTCTTTTGTGAGCTGCACCACCCACAGGAAACCTCCACCACCATCGGCTTTAACTCTCTCCAGGACCGGTTTGCTCTAAGAAGTGGATGTTTCACATGACAGCAGGGATTGCCTGGATGGAGCCAGCAGAAAGGCTCATATAGCTGTCAGCAAGCTGATAAGAGCTGAAATTACTCTACAGAGCCCTCTTTAAAGAAGAGCCAAAGCAGCACATTAAATGAAAGGGAGGAGGGGTCAGCAAAGCCAGCCACTCATGTTGGTTTAACATGGCACTAAAACAAGTCATTGATTTATGCGTGTGTCTTCAGCTCCATGTGACCCAGAGTCTGAACTTTTCTTCAGGTCAGGGCTGAGGCACAAGCAAGGGATGTGCACTACCAAAAAACCCTAATAGCTTGTTCAGGTATTCCGACCGTGGGAACAACAGTGCAAGCTACAGGTTTTCAATCCCTCTTTTTTTAAGCTGAACTTGTATCTTTTTCAGCTTTTAATTGTCTACAATTCAAGATAAGAGGCTGCAATTACCTAAAACTTCAATAAAAATCAAGAAAGCTGCATGGCTGCTAATTGAGAGAGTAGCTTGTGGGTCTTCAGGAAAGGGAATTATCTGTTCATAGAACAGAGGAAAGTTAATATTCTCCCACTGAAGCATATGGCAGCCAGGGAAGTTAAGCTGCATCTAAAATTCCACCAAGGATCCGACAAGACTATTCCACAAGGTCTCCTGCAAACCTGGCTCCTGAAGCTGCATCACCACAACCACACCAGGTCTGATCATGTGCCCCTCTGCTCCTACATCTGCTCCTACAATGCTCTGCAGCAGGTACCTCTTCCCATTCACCTCTGACATTTTCCTTCTCTGGATTTCTTTATTCACCTTTTATGCCAATAAAAACCCTTCACTCCCACAAAATGCTGAAGGAGCAAGACTTACAGACTACCTAATAGTTCTGGGAAAAGAATCTCTTTTTTTCAGACCAGATTCCCAATAATACAAGCCCTAGGAAACATCAAATGACATTTTCTCTGTACAGTCAGATCCATTCACTTTATGACCTTCTTATTTTATAGGTCTGTATTATATTCCTGCTCCTCATCTTATCCCAAGTCATTCCTTTGCTTTCAGGATGGAGAGCATTAGGCTATTTAACCACTTCTTGTGAAACTTTTCATCACCCTTGGACTATTATATCCCTTTTAAGATGGGAGAACCATACTTAAGGACTGTTTTCAGGGTGCAGAGATTTGTTAAAAAGTGGCATGGTATTTTCCACTTTGTTCTCTACTTTTCTAAAAATTCTTTTTTTTTTTGGACCAGAACTGGCCACGGAATTTCTATTGTCACAACGATTTATTAGAGCTCTAAGAATTATTTTCCAAGTGACTGCAGCTCACTGAGAGGCCATCACCACCCTTGAGAAGGCTGGTTTAAATTGCATATATACCCCTTGCCCTGCATGCTTAATTTTATTTGTAACTTCCATCATTTGGTCAGGCTATCTCTGACTTTTTTTGGCCTAAGAAACACCAGTTCTAAATAAAACCTTTCCCAAAGCAGAATAATTCATAAAGGGTAACTGCAAGGGAGTTTTCCATTACTGTTAGCTTGAGCTACAAGTTTCCCCTTAAAAACCTGTATTTTGGGGTGCTCACATTCTACATAGCTACCTAGTTGTATGGAATTTTATCTCCACCTCCAAGTTTGTCTGAAATTGGGCAGGAAGAGAAATCAGAAAAATAATTTTGTGATCATAGCCTTGTTTCCCTGGGAAATCAGGATAAGTATTCCTGTGTTCAAGAATACTAGCTCTTCATTCTTGTACCATTAGAGCACACAGTCACCCAGTCTTCCAGACTAGCTATTCATTCCAAAGTTTTATTTTTGGGAGGTGCTACAAACTCAAAAAGGAAGAGGTGCACAAAGCCTCCTTTTGAAAAACAAACACCTTACCTAAAATCCATTCAGGGAGGAAGAATGCCTGAGTAAACAGAGGAGTAACCCATCCGTTCTCATCACACACTGTTTTCATATTCTGCTCCTATGCCTGAAGGAGCCTTTCTGGGTTAAAAGACTTCCAAGTACATTGACATTTAGCGAGGAAAAACACGAAGTCTGTATACTCAGACAGATTCATCTCAAAAATGAAAAATGATAGAGGCTCAAATGGAAGTTGAAGAAAAACTTTCATAGTCTTTAAAGACATATGCATACCAACTTCAGCAGAGAATTATGTTTCTAAAGACTATAGCAGGATTTCAAAACACCAGAAAAAGTTCTGTTGAACGGGAAACTGTACACAGCGCAGGATAAGCAGATAGAACAGAACTGTGCTGGTTTTTTCCCCTTTACCCATTTCACTCTTCTTAAGGAAGAGGACAAAGCTTCAAATTTCACCCTCATATAGGTCTATTCAATTTATTTCTATTTCTTGCCCCTCTACTTCTAGAACTTGGCTGTTACCTGGGTGCTGGTTTGTGGTGCATAAAAAACAAAAGCAGAAGGATGCAGCACCAAGACTGCTGGGTCAGGAGCTGTGCAGCTAAGCTGCTTATCAACTTGCCTCTGGGCACTTCTGCCAGTGTTTCAGGCTCCATATGGAACTATTTGTGAGAGGGGGATGGTTTGAGGAAGCTTGAAAGAAAATGAGAATGACAACATTACTGTAGAGAAGAGACAAGACAGCAATCCCAGAGATGCCAAAGGTTCATCCAGACTGCTATTAATTTTAGCAGCTCAACTAGCACAGGCTCTTTTTGATGGTCAATATGTTGGAATTTTTAAGAGCTATCATATGCTAAGTCTCTAGTTCTCTTGGACAGAGGCTGTGTGTGTAGAATCAAAAATATGTAGCAACTATTCACAGCAGCATAGACGAGGCTGTACACACAAACTAACCTTTTTTTCAAGGAAAGAGAAAAGCAAAAAAAGGAATTGAAGGTAACATGTTCAGCAAGTCTGAAAAAATGTCTCAGTTAATGTGGCTCATCTCCAGAGATCTCAGCACAATCAGGTACAACAGAAATTAGTTCTGATTTCCCACACACCAGCTCTGCTCAAACCAGTAAACCTCTCGTTTTTTCAGGCAGTACATGGTTTAAATACAACTGGGCAAATTCAAGTTGTACTACAGGAAACCACAGCCCAGGGTGTAAGAGCCATATTTCCTAGCAGATGACAACTCCAAAGCTAAAGCACCTGAATTTTATGCTCTCAACAACAGTGTTGTGTGATGCTCATGATCAGGGCACAAACCATATGAAAATATTGTCAAATATGGCTTCCTATATCTTTTAAATGTAATGGCTTCTTTTAAGAGTCTTCCCCTTTTCTTCAGTAGATGTATGACTAGAAGTCCTCCAAGAAACAAAGCAAAAATTAAGCATAGAAAATTTACTTAAAGAATTATATATACACATGGGTATGTAAATATTTTACCCTTGATGCATGATCTCCAGAGAATCAACTGCAATAAAAGACTACAAAAGGAGTACCAGCAAGATAATGCAATAAAGTTTAATTATGAGGTTTTCCAAGTAAGGATGAAAGTGATGTCATAATCAAGACAAGCACTGAAACCAAAGGAGTTGAGAGCAGGGCTCCAATCCCACAAAGGTTCTCAGACCCAATCGGTCTGATGAACACATGCCGCATCCTACTGAAAACAGGGGGATATTTAGAGAAAGGATTTGTTCTGTTTGGCTAAAAGAAGAGGCTGATATCAACCACACATCAGAATGTCAACAGGTTTCTTAATTTACCAAAAAAGGCACATTAATTGGCAGATAGTAGCAAAGTACATTTGAGAAGTCCATCAAAAATTTACTGTCTCCCTTGATGAAACAGCACATGCAATAAAAACCAGGTTTTAAATGAAACCTAAACACATCCTAACTGCAAAGGAAATGGTGAGATGCTGTAAGCACAATTCATACAAATTTTATTAAAATCTCTTTGCAAAGATCATTTTGTCTTCCGTTTAGCAGCAGTTTGACTGATTTTTTTTAACTTCTCAAACACAAGGTGTTTCACGATGTAAAACCAAGAAAGAATGTGACCATAATCATCTAACTACCTTTGTTTTCACCTCCATAAAAGCTTGGTGAAGACTAAAATGAACTGGGAAAAAACATACCACAAAACCAGTTCCATTCAGTCTTCTTGCACATGACAAAAAAGCATCAAAATATTCTATATCAAGTGTTATTAGCCCTTGAAGTTAAAGCAGCAATAAAAAGCTGTTTAAATATAATTAAAAATATGGGTTACTTGCAAAACCTAAAAAAGTATTTTGATGCTTTTGTGGCCCTTTCATGGCTAAGCAGAAAAAAACAACTGCTACAGATCATCTGAAAACATGTATAAATCATTTGTAACTTTCAGATTCATTCTATAAAGGGGTATTAGCTGAGTTTCATTCTAGTAATTCCTTGCCCATGAAACAAAATAGAGATCTTATGACAAACTTACTTTGCTTCTGAGCTACCCTTGAGCACCAGCATCCTCAAGAGCTTCATTCCAACTCCAAATTCTCTTCTCCTACCATTTGTGCATCTTTACCTAACCAAAAAGTCTGAAGATACTTGCGCAATCCATTGAAAGCACAACACAGCAAGTAAAGAGTGCAACTGCTCCCTCCTGTGAGACTAAGGAGGGGAAAGGAAACAAAACTCCATAGCATACATGGAATGTTAGTGAGCACTTATTAGCAAGGAAAAGCAATCAGGTTACAGGTAATCCACACAATGCAGTTACTAAGTATTTTTTCACCACATTAGTTAGAATCCTGCATCTCAGACTGGGACTTTACCTTGTAAATAAGGCTGACAGGACATGAAATGTATAGATAACATGTTTAAGTATCCTCAATATGCAGTCAGAAATTTACAAGAGATTTCATCTTGTTACTACCAAACCACAAAACTATATCCTCAATAGAAGCATGAAGATATGAGAGGAAGCTTTAGAAAAAATGTAATCCCTACCTTCAGTCAACAGAAACATTTTCCAACACATTCAGTAATGCTTTGGACACCAGAGTCACAGAAAGGCAGCCGTTGGAAGGGACCTCTAGATATCATCTTGTCCAACCCCCCTGCTCCAGAAGGGTCACTCAGAGCAGGAGGCCCAGGATCACATTGTCCAGGCAAGTCTGGAATCTTTCCAGAGAAGGAGACTCCCCAGCCTCTCTGAGCAGCCTGGGCCAGGCTCTGGCACCCTCACAGCAAAGAAGTTTTCCTGTTCAGATGGAACCTTCTGGGTTCCAGTTTGTGCCTGTTGCCCCTTGTCCTGTTGCTGGGCACCACTGGAAAGTCTGGCCCTATCCTCTTGCCCCCTGCCCTGTAGCTTTTGATCAGCTCCCCTCTCAGTCTTCTCCAGCTAAACAGCCCCAGGGCTCCCAGCCTTTCCTTAGCACAGAAATGCTCCAGTCCTCTCAGCATCTTTATCTCTTCCACTGGACTCTCTCCAGTAGTTCCTTGTCTCTGGAACAAGGACAGTGACTACTGCAAACAATCTACAATCCCATATAATTCACTCCATACAGATCAGAACTTCATTTGGGGTATTAAAACATCATCTATTTTAACTCAATTTTATGGAGTTACAGATAGAGAACTTACATATCTGAATTAAGGCAGGGTTTGCTGTATGTTTTTTCACTGTGAATATTTAGGGCTTAGGGGTTTTTTTGGTTGGTTTTCTTGTTTGTTTTCACATCAGAAAAAAAATACAATTTTGGTTTATTGCTTCCAGGAGCTGTAACAGTAATGCTACTTTTTCACCTGCCATCCGGAGTGGCAACAAGGTTCATGTGTAAAGGGACTAGGGAGAAAGGAGACCTCCAATGGCTGCTGTGATATCTGCAGACTGCACAGAGAAAGTGAAGCTGGCAGCAGAACTCAGCCATGAAAGTTATTTACTGCTACATGTGAGTACTTTCTCCACATAGATCCAGTATTAATACACACCACGAAGCTTTTAGCACTGTTTAGGTAGTAGTACCCCATGTGTTGTGGGCTACACCATGACAAACCACATCTTGGGTCACTTTTTACAAGGACCACACAAAATATGACAGCCATTTAGGTTGGCTAAGGGCATTTCAGAAACATCTTCACAATTATCACAGAAATTCAGCTACAGAAATCCCATGCATCTTTAAAAGCCACCTGAGATAAGGTAGTTGACTTTTTCCTTCCATACCTAGCTCTTACTTTCTCCATGCCTCAGTTCTGCATGAGGAATAACAATGGTGACAGCATCTCCCTATCTTAAAAAAAAAGCGCAATGACAAGGATGAAACTTCTATCCTAAATGAAAGCTTACAATGTTAACATCTTGTCTCTTTGCTGGTCTGAATGTAATATATATACCAACCACCCAAAGAACCATGTGGTTGAATCTTACCCCCTAACCTGACAATGAAACTCTTTACATTCTGAAAATCTTCACACAGCTAATGGTCCTCATCTGTTGAGGATGAAAAATTGAAGTAACTGATGACAACAGTGTCTAGGACAGCAAAGGTAATAAATGGGAAATTACATCAGTTGGAGTAAACAAGACTTTGACTACACACTCAGCCAACAGACTTCATTTGGACAGTTTGTGATCTCAGCTCTTTCAGTCTCCAAATTAAGTAAAATTTCCCTCCCAGATGAGTTGCTGACTTAGTTAAAATATTTTTGACTTAATCCTTCCCTCACATTGAGCAATTTAAATTTAATCTAGAAACCAAAAGCACGTCAAGATAAGGACAGACTCTTGAACTTCATTAATACAAGTTCAATACCATGGAGGAGAAAAAAAGAAACAAATATACACCAATTTCCTCAGGAAGATGTTAATACACGAGAGCTGGCAGTAGACTTGCCTTCAGGGAGAGCTTCCATCCCAGGGTACATTAAGAAAGCAGAGGGGACACATGAGAAAGTGAAATTAATGGAAGTGGAGTTTGACTCCACTGGTAAAAAAAGTCTCCACTCAGGTAAGAAGAGGGTCAAATAATCAAAATATTAAGAGGGGAGCACAATGGATGCTTCTGGATCTTTCATAAGGCAGTTGAATAAACCTATACTCCAACTGTAAATAAGAATTTAAACATGGTACATTATTTTACCTGTCTTTGCATCTCTTCAATCTGTCGCTGGGGGACACTTTGCAGAATACTGTACATTTCAGGCATCTTTTCCTCAGGGATGACAACAGAAGCCCTATAAGCAAAAAACCCAACAAAAAACAGAAAACAAATGGTAAGATAAGTCCTACATTAAACTATGTCAAATCCTTTTCCAATCCAGAACCTTGTCCTATTCTAACAAGAACATATCTCAGAAGATAATAGCAAAAAGCAGGAGTCATCTCTCAGTGTAATTAGTTATTCTGCAGCAGTTTCTTCACAACATCAGTCAGTCTACCCACAGATAATTCCACAAAAGTCTGTGGACTGATCTCTACAGACAATCTAATACATATGGAAGGGACAGAGACTCAGAAATCCTAACATCTTATCTCTGGATTGCCTCTGACTTGCCAAACAGCAATGGCATATATAGTGCTACGTAGACAAACCAGTTGGTTTTGTACATTATCCTAAAAAAAAAGTCACACAATTAGGTGTAACACGTACATGGAAAAAATAATCTGAGCTTTTAACAGTATACTGAGCTACAAAATTATACTTTTCAGACTCAGATAGGACAAGAGGAAATGGCCTCAAGTTGTGCCAGAAGAGGTTTAGGTTGGACATGAGGAACAATTTCTTCCCCACAGGGGCTGTCAAGGCCTGGCCCAGGCTGCCCAGGGCAGTGGTGGAGTCCCCTTCCCTAGAGGGGTTTCAAAGCCTTGGAGATGTGGTGCTGAGGGACATGGTTTAGTGGTGACATGTCAGTGCTGGGTTAATGGCTGGACTGAATGATCTGAAAGGTCTCTTCCAACCAAAATGATTCTATGATTCAAATGAACTCCAGAATCATGACACAATACAGAGGGCTTAGCATTTACATGATGCAATTTTTGGCATGAACTTTCCTTAGAACAGCTTGATGCAGACCAGTCCTCACCAAATTCAAGGACAAGGTAATAAAGCAACTCTGAGAAAATACAGCTACAGGATAGCCAAATGCTCTGTCATTTCTGCCTCTTTTGTTTTCCTCTCTTCTTTTTGATGTGTACCAAGTGAAAAGACACCACATATCCTACTCTGTCTTCTATTCTATTCCCTGTAACCCCCAGTACACTTGACTGATGGCACAAATTTTATTCAAACTAGTGAATGCAATGAGGTCTCTAACAGCAGTTCAATGTACAGTGGTGAGGGTACAGACCTCTTCCAGTCCAGAACCTCAGAGAAAGGTAAAATGTAGGAGTCAGCAATGACAACAGGGACACAGCCAGCTTGAAGAACATCACTTAGCACAGCCTGTCCCAGACGGGCTCCACGCAGAACAATGCAGAATGTAGACTCCTGTCAAAACATGGGACCCAACACACAGATAAAGAAAAAACAAAAACAAAGCAAACAACAAAGTGTTAGATTTTATTGTGTATGTACATATGTAGACATGCATTTATGCTTTCCTGTCCTGCCCTTCATAGAAAGGCAAATCAAAATGAAAACATGCTTCCTCCAAGCAACCAATGTATTTTGAATTATTAGCTAATGCAAAATGATTATGCAACTTCATCTTCCAGAGGCTCAAAAAGATCATAAGCAGAGATAAGTCAGCTAATGGAACTATTTTATGCTTTAATTTTATGGCTGGACTGCAGAATTCTAATTGAGAAAATTCTAAAGTTAAACATGTGAAAGTTTGGCATAAAAAGACAAGCAACAATCTACATGAACTTACTGAGTACAAACTTTATGTAGCCAATCTAATTTTCTTCTATTACAGGGCATCCAGCTCCATGGATAGCAGATTTTGTATCTCAACTTTAAAAGGCGTTTTTCATCTTTGATAGCATAGGTAAATTAAGAAATCATGGGCTAAATAAAGCCCTCACAGGTTTTAGTTACAGAAATGGTAAGATAAACTCTAAGGATAAAGCAGCTAGTTGTGGGTCACAGGTAAAACAGTGATGGACCAGATAATCTTTCCTAGGCACATGAGTAGGCAGTGTGTCCCTTTGTTAACTGAGCAGCAGAACTAAGACTATACTTATTAGATCTGACAGTATCTATGATTGTCAGATTAGCAAACACCATAGATAACACTTAGATAAAAGGATAACTCAGATAAAATGGAAAACACTTGGATAAAACTATCCAACTGCCCAAACTTAAAGCAAAAAGTAACTGGCTTGGGTTTGCATTTTGCAGAAGACGGCATTTCCTACAAAAGGACAAGAAAAAGGAATGCTATTCACATGTTAGCGATGTCATACTGTTGGAAAAAACCAAACCACTCTACCCACAGGTTCTATTAGAATGCAAAAAGTAGTACAACTTAAGAGACATGAAGGAATCACTTGCTCTTCTCTGTAATAAGTGACCTCAGGCAGAACAGCATGTTCAGTCTTGAGCGATGCACTTCCAAGGATAAAGAGCAGAGAAAAAAAAAAGGGTGATTACTTACCTTCAAAGTATAATCTACAAGGAAAGATTGACTCTTAGTACTATTTATTCTGAAGGGGTGAGGGCAGGAAGACAATGGCTAAAGGGAGCTTCAAAGATAGAAAAAGTTGTTGCAGTAAGAAAAAATATAATTCACTTCTGTCCGTAACAAAGACGACAAGGATTGCCGAGTTTAAACTGCAACAAGTTCTTGACTATGCTGCACTCACCCTGTAAATAGGGACTTCAGTGCTCACTGGTACTGAGAAATCTTGCTACATATTCAAGATGGCAAAATAAATGCTTGTAGAGTTCAGCTACACAAGCAAGGAGAAAGCCTAAGTGGCTACTGCCCTTAAGTCTGCAATTTTTTTTGTTAGAGTTAATACAGAGGCTCCCACAGATAAGAAAACATCTCCAGTTTCATTCTGTGGCCTGAGGAAAAGGAGACAGGAGGTTCAGCAGTGGCAAAACATCAAAATGGAACTCAAACACAAGGGGGTTTGCTGGCTCTTCACTTGTTTCCCAACTCAATCTTTAAGACCTTCAGTACTAGAGTACTGAAGGCCATGAAGCTTCCACCCAAGAGAAGACTGCAAACAGGAAGCATTAGCAGCCTGAGAACTTGACTAGTGGGAAATCTGTAAAAGCAGCACTGGGAAGGATGGGCTGTGATAGAAGCCCTCCTTTCCCCACTGAAAGGAAGAGAAGGAAAAGGATACAGGAAATGGAAAGACTAGAGACAACTAACACATTTTAACCACTGACTTGCTAGATCACCCAGCAGCAGGTGGAATAGATGCTAGGAAGGTCTGGGAAAGAGAGAGGGGGGGAAAAAGCAGCAGCCCAGATGTGGACACACATGCTCATCTGCTCAGATAACCATTTTTCCTGTCTAGACAAAGGTTACTATAAATACATCTCCTTGCATCACCACTCTTATCAGCCAGACATTCCAAAGGGAGATGCAGGGATCTGCAAAGGAAAGTATTTTAACAATCTCTGCATGTGCCAGCTCTCTTCCGAGTTATAAAAATCATATACAGTGAGATATAGATATAGATTCCCTGACTTATTATCCTTGAGCCATCCAGCCTGTACTGAAAGAAATAAAGCAAGCTTTTTTCCTTTTGGCTGAAAGTTTAGGACCCAGGGCAACCCTTTCCTCCCTCTCCTCCACAAGGAATCAAACATATTTCCTACAAAACCTAACAGGAGAGGTAGAAACTTTGCCTTTCCTCAGCTTTTGTTATTTTATCATTTGCTGAAGTTCAAAGGCAGATTATGTGCTGGTGGCCACACACAAGAGCACTGTGGCCTACAGCATAACTCAGCTGGCCACACCACATGCCAAAGCACCTCTGTTAGTGAACTGCCAAGAGACACAGGGGGCTGAGAATACTATCGAGTTTTATCTTCACTGACACAAAAGGCCTCTGGAAGTTGGGCCAAGGCCATGAAACACATTTCACCTAGGTGTTTTCATAGCTGCACACTGACCAGTCTTCTAGCTCAGTCCGTCACACCTATACAGAGAATTTCATGGGGTTTAACCAATAAACTGCATATGAAAAATACCATCTGACCACCTCTCCTTAAATGTATTGCTCTTTCCTGCCCCCAGCTGAATCCATGCATAAGCTCTTCAAAGTTCATTTTAATCTTCCCTCCAATTGACAAATCCTCTATTCCCAGCTTCATCTTGCAAAGCCTGGATGGTCAGATGTGAGAAATTACTTCCAAATTCATGCCTTTTGCCAGTTATTCTGCAGGGTGTAGATTCCAATGTTCTCCCCCTGTTTTAACATCAGCAATTTTCGCTGGCCTCCAAGAGTTCCTCCTCCAGTTGCTGCTGGATTTGGCTGTATCCTTGTATTGTTTAAGTTTACAGAATGTTGTCATGTGTTCTAAAAAGGCCACCATGACCAGTTTCACAAGCAGTGGTTTCAAACTGCAGCATGGTCTGCATATCATTCTGAGCACACAGTTCTCAGACCTCTTATAAATAACCAAGGTAGAATAGAATATTCAAGCTAATGTAATGAATTATGCAGCCTCAAAACAGAGCCAGAAAGTTAACTGAACACAAGGAGGTACCCTACCAGTGCCAGAGTGGAACAGCTCCACAGGTACAACACTCCAAGTAGAAAAGAAGCTTGTGGGGCAGCCAACCTTACCTGAAGCACTTGAGGATAATCAAAGACTTGATTCTTGTGACAGCGTTTGCGAGCAGCAGGGACCCCATCTGACAGATTTGTACACTTGTCAAGGATCAACACAGACTCGCCATTCTCAGCTTGAAGAGCTTCCAACTCAGCCCGGTATTCTGGGTGCAGAGCCATTTGAGATGACAGAATGAAATACCTGCGAGGACTGAAAAAACAACAGCACTCTGAATTTACTTCCAAGATCTCCTTCCATCCTGGAACAGCAGAGAAAGATTAAATGTGGACACACTGCTGAGACCATATTTTCAGAGAAGTCTTGAAAGGGTAATGATGAAATTTAATTAAATCTTGGATAGCAAGTGGCTCAGCATTTTTTAGCATTTTGAGTAAGCTTCTACTTGGAAAGTGTGCTTCTTACATTAGAATAAGCACTTACATTGCAACCTCCATTATAAACTGAAATATTTACCTATATCTTAAACCAGCTTCCTACCAATGCCACCACTGTTTTAGTTTGGTGTTTGTGCACTACAACAAAGCAGATCTAATGCTGAATGCTGCTGCTAGTTTCATCTTCCATGTATCCTCTCATCACTTTTAATGGAAAAAAGATGCTAATCTGACAACTCAGCTACCCTGTGCTTGCTTTATTTAGTGTTGATACGGTGACAACAGTAGCAGGAGACACTCATTAGCTGAGACTCAGTTCTGTCTTTTAGACAACATAAAGGCAACACTTCACAGAATCACAGACTGGTAGGGTTTGGAAGAGACTTCTGGAGATCACCACATCCAACCCCCTGGCTCCATCAGGGCCACCCAGAGCAGGGGGCCCCAAGATCACACTGTCCAGGCAGGTTTGGAATCTCTCCAGGGAAGGAGATGCCACAGCCTCTCTGGGCAGCCCAGGCCAGTCTCTGGCACCCTCACAGCAAAGAATTTTTTCCTCCTGTGTTCCACTTTGTGCCCCTTTACCTCTTGTCCTGTTGCTGGGCACCACTGACAAGAGTCCTTTTGTCCTCAGCCCTTTAGCTATTGATCAGCATTGGTCAGATCCCCTCTGTCGTCTTTTCTCCAGGCTAAACATCTTCAGGGCTCTCAGCCTTTCCTTGGCACAGAGATGCTCCAGCCCCTCAGCATTTTCATAGTCTCCACTGGAGACTCTCCAGTCTTCACAATCATGTGTCTCAAACTGGGGAGCCCAGAACTGGACACAAGACTCCAGAGGTGGCCTCACTAAGGCAGAGTAGAGGGGGAAGAGAACCTGCTGGCCGCACTTCTGAATGCACCCAGGACAAAGTTGAAGATCTATTATCCCATTCACTCTCAATTCCTACAGTGTTTCCAAAACCATGAATATTTCAGATGTGCCTTAATACTGAAGCATTTCAAGAACCTAATTAGCACCAGAGGTAAACAACTCAGAGAAGCAGAGTCTCAAATTAGGTGCTGACCACTTTAAAATGTTATGTTCCTGTTGGAAAATGGGATGTAATTGTTATACTCCTCCTCAGTACCTTTGGCTTCCTTTTGAAGTGAGTCAGTGAAGTCAGATGGCTCCACTGCTCCCCACCAAAAGGAACACACTGCAAGCCCCTGCCCTCACACTGCCAAAAGAACACAAGAAGCATGAGACCTGCACTGAGGATTCCAGTTCTGCTCCACATGACAATATCTTTAATTTACCACTCTGGAAACACACACTTGATAAAGTCAGATCTCTCCAGCTGCTCTTCTCACCTCTTCTATGCATTTTCACACTGACCACTTTAGTTGCTCCAATTAACAGACGAGACTTTCACAGAATGTGTTTTCAACATACTTTTTCCCCAAGCCTCCAGCTGCTACCAACTTCCTACCAACAGCTCTACAAAACATCTCTAGCATAGATGGATTTCAAATGTTTTAAACAATCCAACTGCAAAGGAGAGTAAATCAAAGCAGACTTCCGCTCCGAGAACAAAAAAAGGATTTGCCTTAAAAAAAAGACAATACTGCTGCAGAAGAGCAATAATAAATACCTATAACCAGCTAAAAATGGTGTAGGCTTGTGTATGTTTTAAAACAAATTTTGCCTTGAAACTGTCATCATTGCATCAAGGGAAGTTTAGGTTAGATATTAGGAAAAAATTCTTCCACAAAAGGGTTGCAAAGCTCTGGAATAGGCTGCCCAGGGCAGTGGAGTCCCCATCCCTGAAGAAGTTTCAAAGCCATGGAGATGTGTTGCTGAGTCACACTGTTTAGTGGTGCCCTAGCAGCGCCAGGTTAACGGTTGGACTCATCTTAAAAGTCTTTTCCAAACAAAATGATCCTATGACACTCAAAAATCTAGCTATCAAATCTTGGTACAGGATGAAGCACATCTCCGCTCCCAGGGAATAACACACTAGTGGAGGGGAATGTAATGTAATCTTTTAACCCAAGCAAGCCTGAATTCTTAGCATCAATTTCTTCTCACCCTCATCCTGCATAAAGCAATGGAAAGTATTTCCATCAGGAATGCTCACTGGCCACTAGATGGTACTCCAGACACCACAGCCTGCTCCTCAAAGTCATCAGATCCCCTCTCAGCCTTCTCCAGGCTAAACAGGCAAGTATTAGACTTCTCAAACTTTTTCAAGTTTAACTTCAATAATTCATACTGTTAGAAAAAAAAGGCCCTAAAGTTTCTCCATTTCTGAACTTGCTCTTCACAATCAGATACATCATTTACCCACATTGCCTTTTAAACTGGAACAGAGGTAAGACCTTGCTACAGGGAAATATTTTCAAATTGTGTAATTAAGGTGCTTATGAAATATTAAAAGAGCAGCCTTCCATAATCAATTAAAACATGCCTTCCAGACTTCTACCTACTCTGGTTCTGAAGACATGAATGGATTAGAGAAACCACCACTTAACAGGGAGCTCATTTTAATAGCTAATTACATTACCTGTTGAAATTTGTGCTTTATTTCCCAGTTGTCCTGCTTTACTTCCAACTAAAAGGTGTGTGAGGAAGGTTGTGTTTGTCTTCATTAGTCAAAAAAAAAGACTAAAATAAAAGCAGTGTTCTAAGCTCTAGATGTAACTATTCCCATAATCAAATCGGGTCTCATTCTTGCAACAGCGATCTCTTGCCACTACTTTGCTTTCAAGTATCCTAAAAATAAATTGTCTGATAATTTGTTAGGGAATCTGTGTTGCTTTGAACTACTGCCCTGCTTTACTTCCACTTTACAGAAACCAAGCATATTAACTAGTTTTAGTTATATCCAAAATATCTTGTCAGTTGACTGGAAATACCAAAATCTAATTTTACTGGAAACACTGTCCTGATGTCAAATTCCACACTTCAGTTTCTGGAGTGGGAAAAACAGAGCTCCCCAGAAACCCTCAGTTCAGAGCTAAACCACACATTGTCAGATCAGCCAAGGCCATTAGCATTAGAACCATCATATACTTTAATAGCAAGAGCTAATATTATAAGCAACTCTTACAAAACTGCCCAAGCCCACCAACAAATCAGTACCTATATTTGTATTTTATCAGCATCAATATTAAACACAACATGGAATATACTTCACCCAATTCAAGGGAATTGCTTTACCCAGGTCCTCTTTCTGGCAGATCCACTTCCCCAGACAATGGGCTGTAAACAGGAATACTGACATCATAGCCTTGCCTGTAAGTCCACGTGGAGAAGCCTCCACCAGCCAGCAGAGCTCTGAGAAATAAGATAAAATATAGTGACTGAAAATTGGAGTGCAATTTACTGCTTGTCATTAACACAGTATCAAGATGATGCATAATATAAGGCATTTTTTCCCTTAGCTTCTGTCAGTGGCATTTTTCCATGCAGTTTTTCAGTTCCTTTTGAATTTTTGCAACTTTGTGTGTCCTGAATCAATTTTCATTTCAAAAAATGCATTCTGATTTATTCCAGTTAACATATTCCTTGGTGCCTGCACTAAAAGAGTCTAGCACAGCTCTCAGTGTTAATGACAAACTATATTTCAGATGCAAGTTCAGGTACAATAACATAGTACTTTGGCAGCTTACCATGCCCCTGGACTTCTCAGGCTGGAAAATAAAATGTGAGTTACTTACAACTGTATTTTCCTAGTGATCATACAAACTAGTGAAACTTACTTCATTTTCCTGTTACACAAAAAATGCTATAAACAGAAAACATGACAACAAGAACTCTGTTCTCAAACTAACCTCCAACAGTAAAAGCTCCTCAGGACACTAAATGCTAATGAGCATGGGAATCATCCAAGACAGATAAATTAAGAAGTAATTCAAGCTTCCCAACAGGATTAGCTGTAGCTTTTCCTAGATGGGGACACCAAACTTTTTTCACATAGAACTTCAAGCAGCAATGCACCATTAACAAAAAAAAAAAAGGGGCTTGTTACTATCAACTACCCCAAATCAGCCTGCTTGAAATACACTGGTGGAGGACATCAGCTTGTCAGTTGCCACTTCATCTCCAGTTTCCAAAAGAAGCTCAGATTCAGCTCTATTATACTTAATAATCATTTCTTCCCCCATCAGAAGAAGCCCTGAATAAACCCCAGGACATTCTGCCCATTCTAACCACTGTTGGATGTACTTCAGGATACTTCCCTACCTACTCCAACCTGCAGCACTGCTGTTCAGACACCACCATCAGTCTTGGCCATAAGCATGACTTCACCCAAGTAGTCCAGCCAGCAAGCCCTAAGTGCTGTTTAAGAAGCTCTTTGAAAATCCCAGGCTCAGAATTAGAGGATCTGGATTAAGGATTAATTTCAGCTTGATGACAATTGCAAAACCCAAGTAACTCACCCTTTATTGCTCCTCACTCAGAACACAAGCAGAAATCAGCTCGAGAACAGGGTGATCAATCAAATATGTGATGAGTCAGAAACCATGTTCCAAATCAAGTTATTCTGGATTCCTTTCCAATGCTCCCACATACACTTTTTGGTGACACAGACAATGTTTCTATCACTAGTTCACTCTTGAAGCTGTACATTCCATATCCTAACCATATTAGCTCAGTTACAAGCAGGGAGAAAAAAATTCTTGCACCTCATATCGCACTTTTTTTAAAAACACAAACCCTAATTGGGAAACTACAACCAGATTGTTTTAATTGGACCCAGTGAAAACATGACAGCACCTCATCAGCCTTGAGAAAGCAGGTGCTTGTCAGGCAGACTTACCTAAATAAGCCCACAGGAAACCAATACCAGTTAAGTAACTCCACACGAGAATTTCATTGTACAGTGCAGTAAAGGAGTAGTGATATTAACTCCTAGCATACTACAAAAGACAAATAATCTTTAAATTGCACTGAGCAGTG
Organism: Megaceryle torquata; assembly: GCA_024611175.1. Lineage (NCBI taxonomy): Eukaryota > Metazoa > Chordata > Aves > Coraciiformes > Cerylidae > Megaceryle > Megaceryle torquata. The sequence continues at coordinate 69,753 of JANIJG010006260.1, forward strand.
AGAAATAAGCCTGTTCCTGAGCAACTTTTCATCACTCCTCAGATATTGATCCTTCTTTCTCTCCAGAAAGTGCCCAACTGGTCTATGTGTTTCTGCCCAGCTGCCATTATCATCAGCTCTCTGGCAAACATCACAAGTCACTGAATCTGAATTACAGAAGCACAGTATCCCAGCATGGCAGGGGATGGAAAGGACCTCTGGCAATCATCTCATCCAACCCCCCCTGCTCCATCAGGGTCACCAGGATCACATTGTCCAGGCAGGTTTGGAATCTCTCCAGAGAAGAGAGCCTCTCTGGGAAGCCTGGGCCAGGCTCTGCCACCCTCACAACAAAGAAGTTTCTCCTTCTGTTTAGGTGGAACCTCCTGGGTTCCAGTTTGTTACCTCTTGCCCTATCAAACTGAATTCATCAACTGCAGCAGAACAAAAAAAAAAAAGTATCTTAGTTACTACACTGAAATCTACAACTACAGAGCAGTTTTGCAAAAAAAATCCTTTCAACCTTGGTATTGTACCAAATTCAATAGCACTTATTAACAAACCGTAAAGAGCTTAGAAACCAAGTTTCATGGCAGGAGATTACAGATGTTATGGGAGCTAATAACCAGCAGCACCATCTCCATGCCCATAAAGCTGACTTCAGTCCTTGAAATGATGGGATAAATCACTGAGAGTGTCTTCAGAAATGGCATTTAAAGACAATAAAAAAAGCAACCCTTTAGTGAGGTAACTTAAAGACTTTTCCTGATGTATAAATATCATAGAACCAAACTGCCCTGTCTTACCTGGATTCATATTCTGCAGCAACTCAACAGACCACAACACTATCAAACCTCATGACGCACTACAGCTCAACTATGTTCCATCTCCGATAGGTGCCAAATAGAGAAGATGGGCCCCACAACCTCGGCAAACTCCACAAATACTCCCCTGGGTATTTCACGAGCAACGCAAAAAATCCATTCTTCCTGGAGCTGTACTGCTACAGTTCAGTGCAGTCTTTCAAAACCAGCCACGCTCCTGCCAGCATACCTTTATTTTGACTGGCAGCCTCTTACCCCGCAATGTTACAAACATGCGTGGGCATTCTCAAATTGAGAACACGCACCCAGGTCACTTCTGCTAGCCATAAAGATCTCCAGAGGTCTTGAAAACCATCCTGTAATCCCACACTGGACCACTTAGGCCCTTCCAGGACTAGATCCAGACTACTGACATTTTCACAGATCCCTTGTCTAACTGTTGGCTGCCTATAAAAAGGCATTTCCACCTTTTCTCCATCCCAAGCACTGTTGTTACCTCTGCTATGCATTACAGCTAGTGATCATACAGCTGCTGGGTGACTCACTTTGGCAAGCTACACCAACAGCTGTACACCAAAAAAGACTGGGTTTTTTTAATTTAAATTACTCAACTTTGTGTTAGTCTGACAAACACTTCGAACAAACACCTACCAAAAGGATACATTTCCTGCATAGTAAGCACATAAAGCCAAATATAAATTGACATTTGACACAAAAATGTCAAAAATAAAAGGTTGTACAGCATAAGAAATCTACCATATTCAATTGAAAAAATTCACCTATGATAGACACATGCATGCACAAACAGTTCCCAGAGGTATCTGTACTATCCCACTGTCAAATGCACATTCCCCTTAAGAAGTATAAATCTTAAGATAATAAATATGAAGAATATTAATAATTTGCTAACCTATGAGCATGTTTGGTTACATAGGAATGATGCTCGACTGCCCTCTTCAGGCTAACTCCCAGGCACATCACATATTTCATACAAAGAAGTAAAAAAGCCAAAGCCTCACTTAAATCAGTGATGTCATTACCATGAGTAAACTGACTCTTTGAACACATCCAGAAAAAAATATGTTCTGTTCTGACATTGAAGGATGTTTTAAACCATTTGTTGTGCAAAAAAATCAATATATACTCTACGTTATCATCTTAACCAAGATCCCACACCTCAGGCAAGGTTTTGTTGACATATGGCAGAAGGAAAGTTCACAGAGGGGACCTCACCCAGCACAACTAAGCTCATACAGGCTCAGCTAGTAGAAACCTTCAGGAACAGTATCCAAGAAAAGTATCTTATTCAAATTGTCCAAATTCCACCCCCCATCCCATATAAAATTAAGGATAGGGCTAAATTGTCAGATTACAGGGGCAAACACCAGTCCTGTACAAGCTAGGGACTCCTCTACTTCCCTTCTTTGAAGAGGAAAAAGTCACATCTCAGCTTCAGGCAGATTAAGAAGCACAGCCTTTCCCATCTGTTGCACTTCTGAGCTGTTTCCTTCTTCCCTGGCATCTAAAGCCAGCTCTGTGCATTCAAATGGGGCAAAGGGCAGATATATACCTGTCTCTAGGAACATCCAAGGCAGTGTTATAATCTGGTGGCCCTCCAGGCAGCATATTGAAGAGCAAGTGATTTGTGCCTCGGTCCCACCTAAGGCAAAAGAAGAAATGGACGATGATTAGAAAGATGTTTTCTCAATACAGATGAGTCTGGACCACAAATGCTGGGTTCACGTTTGGGCCCCTTACTCCAATAAGGGCACTGAGGGGCTGGAGCACATCCAGAGGAGTTGGTGAAGGGTCTAGAGCACAAGTCTTGAGAGGATTGGCTGAGGGACATTGGGATTGCTCAGCCTGAAGAAAAGGAGGCTCAAGGGAGACCTTGTTCTCCACAACTCCCTGCAAGAAAGTTGGAGACGTGGGGTCAGTCTCTTCTCCCAGGGAAGAGAAGACAGAACAAGAGGCAATAGCCTCAAGTTGCACCAGAGGAGGTTTAGGTTGGACACGAGAAAAGACTTATTCCCAGAAAGGGGTTGTGAAGCCCTGGAAAAGGCTACTCAGGGCATTGGTGGAGTCCCCATCCCTGGAAGGGATTCAAAGCCATGGAGATGTGGTGCTGAGGATGACCTGGCAGTGCTGGGTTAACAGCTGGACTTGATGATCTTAAAAGTCTCTACCAACCAAAGCAATGGTTCCAAGATAAGTTTTGTCAAAGCCAGGCTCTGGCATCGACTCGCTGCATCCTCCCCTCCTCCATTCACCTCAGTTTTTTCCATTTTGTGTTCTTTAAACTCACACGCTGAAGTTTTAGTAAGTACCTGGATAACTGTGCCAAAGCCTGAGCTGTTTCCTTGATACGGAGCACGTTCTGATTGAGGACATCTATGGACGGCACAAAAAGGCAGGCCCGGTTGACATCGTCAGTGTAGAACTCGCTGTCAGAGATGGCAGTCAGCAGCTCGTTGTACTCCCTAGAAATCGTGTTGCTCACTGATGTCCCATATTCATCCACATACTTTTTCAGTGAGTAAATGTACACCTTGATTTTGTTTTTGGGATTGAAGCCACATCGATAGACATCAAAGCAGGTGTGCATCCTGCAACTGAGGTCTCCCCGCTCAGGAATGGGACTATCAGCAGGAAGCTTGACCACAGGCACATCATGGACACTGCGTTTTTCAACGGTCCAGTCACTGGATGACTCGATGGAGTGAGGCCAGAACTGGAACACTCCTGTGGCAATTAGGCCAAGCAGAACTATGGAAAAAAGAGTGATGTAGTAGATGCGGTGCTTGGTTTTCATCCTTGGGATGAGGGCTGGACCCCGGGTGTTGTATTTTGCCGACGCACACATAATGGATTCAATTACCTCTTGTCTCTACAAAACAGAAAGCAAGATATTTTAAGGCTGAAGTTCTGGAGACACAGTTATCACAGTGCAGAGAAACACCCAGTTAACACTTTCGAGATAAGTTCTCCGCCTCAGCAGATTAAACTATCTTCAGATGCTCACCTGTCCCACCAGAACATGAGATACCAACTGGATCTGCCTCATGATGAGCACAACACAAAGGGGACCTGCTGGGCCTGGCTGTAATGGAATGATGTTGGTCAACAAGCACAAGTCAGAAAAGAACCTGATAGTAAGGCAAGGATGAAATCTCAGGAGCTACAGAAGTAGTGAGACATACTTTGTGCCACTCTACCTACATCTAAGTGTACTGATAGTGCATACAAGTAAAAAACAAAATGCTCATCTACAAGTTACAAGAAACAAACTGGATACTCTGCAGTCACACAGCTAATGTCATCTTTGACGGTTCTTACAAGATTTTACCCATAGAATCGTGGTTCCAGCAAGAGGCAATTTATATGAACTACAGACCGAAGAATCAGCTACTTGTTGCCTGCAAAAGCCTGGTAAGGTTTTCAACTACAGCTTCCAGAATAAATAAATCCAACCTGAACTCACCACACTCAGACCTTTTTACATGTAGTAAGCACAGTTTTCCTGAAGATGACAGTGGATGGTATCATTATGTATTTTCCTTATAGACAAATAAGATGGGGTTTTTTTGTGAGCAAGAATGAACATATGACAGTCCACTGTAGAGCAGACAACAAGTATGAAGAGAAGAAGTTATCCATAAGGGATTAAGTGGACTCTGTAACAAATTACGTTATGTTCATTCGGTAGCTCCTCACAAAAGACGGTTAGGATGAAGTGGCTACTGCATGAACTGCCCACACTTGCACACAGCAGCACAAACAGAATCTCACATACTAATAAATATTCTACTTTTAACAGCTACTCTCAGAAATTTAAGTTCATATTCTGATTCCCGAGACAGCTTTTAACACTTACTGCACAAGACAATACCTGCATGGTGATGTTACCAAGAAAGATGCCAGTATGCTACATTATTATCAGTTTTATAACTCAAAACATCCCATGCACTTCCGAGCGTTAAGCCTGCGATTCCTCCTTCATGATACAGTGCCAGAACCACTTGCATTACAACAAAGACTACACATTTGTAGCAAGCGTTTGAGTCACGCAGCAAAGCTCTTGTGACCTAAACCAGGAGGGGGGGAAAAAAACCACTCTCTGAAATGTCATTTTCCATTGATGGAATTGTTTAATCACTTTCACACAGTGCACAACCCACTTGGGTAACATGCAGGGACCAGACAAAGTCTGCTACAACTTAAGAGTATCAGAAATAACAGGAAGAAGACAGGGCAGCCAAAAAAGTGGCAAGAAAATTACAGGGTATAACAGACATAGCTGCTTTCCCCCCATACTCAATACTGCTGAGGCTGCACCCCAAATCCTGGGTTTGGTTTTGGGCCCTTCACTCCAAGAAGGTCACTGACAGGCTGGAGACCGTGTACAGAGAAGGGCAACAAAGCTGGAGGAGGGGTCTAAAGCACAAGTGTTGTGAGTATTGGCTGAGGGAACTGGGGTTGTTGAGCCTGGAGAAAAGGAGGCTCAGGGAAGGCCTTCTCACTCTCCACAGCTCCCTGAAAGGAGGTTGGAGCCAGGTGGGATCAGTCTCTTCTCCTAAGGAAGAAGTGATAAAAGGAAATGGCCTCAAGATGCACCAGGGAAGGTTTAGGTTGGACATGAGAAACAAGTTCTTCCCTGCAAGGGTTGCCAAGGGCTGGCCCAGGCCAGTGATGGAGTCCCTATCTCTGAAGGAGTTTCAAAGCCATGGAGATGGGGTCCTGAAGGACACGGTTTAGTGGTGACCTGGCAGCACTGGGTTAATGGTTGGACTCAAGGATCTTAAAGGTCTCTTCCATCCAAAACAATTCTATGATTCAATTCTACAACTCGAAATAGGCCACCAACCCGGGGGAAAGCCCACTGGGGCTAAGCCCTGTGCCACGCACCCCCAATACGACCGGCAGACGCCAGGCCCTGCAGCTTCCCGGCTCCCTCTCATCCTTTTCTCCTCGCCCAGCGGATAAGGGACAGAAGACGCGGCAGCACGGCCGGGGCATCCAGCAACCCCACCACAAGCCAGCCCGAGCAGGCCGCGCTCCCCGCTTACTACCCAAACTCACCTCGGCCCGCAGTCGCTCGGGCCCCACCGCCCGAACCGCCAGTTCGCGGGTGGCCCCAGGGAGCGGGGCTCGCAGGGCTCGCCCGGCAGCAGCCACCCTGGGGTGTCGCAGGCCGCCGCCTCCCGGGCCTATAAGGGGGTGAGGTGCGCACGCGCACGCCGTGCCGCCGACGCCAAAGAGTGGCGCGGCACGGCCGCCGCTACTGCGAAAGGTGCCCCCAAGCGGTGGGAGGTCGGAGGTGCAGAGGGCGCGACCCCGCCCGGGGGTGGCCAAGGTCACGGGCAACACCCATCGAGTTCATGGAAAGGTTTGAGTGGGAAGGGACTTTTCAGGGTCACCTAGTGCAACCTCCCTGCTAGAAGCAGGGACAGCTGCAACTAGAGCAGGTTGCTCAGAGCCCCAACCTCACCTGGAATGGTGCCAGGGATGGGGCATTGACCACCTCTTTGGGCAACCTGGGCCAGGCTCTCACCACCCTCATCATAAAACAAAAATTCTTGCTGCTCTGCAGTTCTGAATCTCCCTCTTTTAGTTTAAAACCATCACCCTTTGTCCTGTCCCAGTCTTTCTGACAGGCCCCTTGAAGTGCTGAAAGGCCACAAGGTGGTCTCCCCAGAGCCTTCTCTTCTCCAGCAAGAACAACCCCCA